>REGL01001323.1:72154-93385 GCA_004194395.1 Aurelia aurita complex sp. Pacific
CGTGAAAAGTTGTTCGGGATCTTGATACCCTGATGATAACTTGATGGTTTTAAGTCAGAAACTCCTTCATTTTTGAAGCATAATTATTTGTACTTTATTTTTTTACTTTGTATAATTCCATTGCCAACCATAAGATTTTAGAAATTGCCATTGTGTATGAACAAAATAACGATCACCTATGTTGATTAAAATTCATTTGGTTTTGACATAAATTGCGATGATTTTCAAGAAGGTGCAAGTTTGTTTTGCTCACCCTTCCTGTAAACAAGGACAGATTCTGCAACACAATAATACCACTTCAATTTTTCTGCCTCGTACTGGAAATTTACCCAAATTTGCCCAAATCTCTTCCTGTTGTTCATATCGAAATTTCGAGCCTAGATTCGAATTTGGAATCCAAACTTTGGTCCAGTTACGTGTTTTTAAACTGCTGGCGACTCATATCTTGATTTTATGACGATGTAAAGTTTGAAAATTTAGAAGGGATTTGACCGTGAAAATTTGTTCGGGATGAAACTTTACACACCGAGTAATTTTTCACGGTCAGTTTTTCAGTTTTTCAAACTTTACATCGCCATAAAATTAACATAACGACCGCTAGCAACATGAAAACTCGTAGGTAGACTAATGTTTAGGTGCTTAATCCGAATTTGGCCTCTAAAATTTTATACGAAAGAATTTTGAATAATTTCCAAAACGAGGTTGTTAATTGCAATGGTGTAAAGCATCGCATCAGTTTCTTTTGATTGACACCGCAATTCAAAGCGATTAGCGACTACTGACAAAGGAAATTTTCTCAACCAGTAATTCAAAACGAACAAAGCTGCAAAGGTTGCCCTGAATCCAGTAGGGCAAACTATCGCCTTGTGCACGTGGAATATGGTTTTTATGAGACGTCAGGAGTCTATAGCGGGAGAAGAAGAATAAATCTAAAGATCTGCCTGATGGATTTTGTTCTTTGATTCATAAGCCAAGCAGAAGGCATTGTATTTCTATTTTCTTGTATATTTAGGGCTTAAGGCCCCGTTTACACGGGAACGCAATCGTTCCGTTCCATATCGTTCCGTTCCGAAAAGTGGAACGCTCAGGAGTTGCGTTCACACGGGAACTCTTCAAATAGCATCGTTCCGTTCCAAAAAGTTGAACGATAAAAAAAGTGATACGAAAAGTGGAACGATATGCAATCGTTCCGCTCCGTTCTTATGTAAACAGGTAAAACAGGTCCGAAAAACGGAGCGATAAGAACGATTGCGTTCCCGTCTGAACACAAACAAAAATCGATACGCAATCGTTCCGTTCCCGCGTGAACAGTCTACTTTTCCGTTCCAAAAACTGGAACGAAGATGGAACGGAACGATTGCGTTCCCGTGTGAACGGGACCTAAATCAAGAAATCACTACTCGGTATTTGAATAAAAATAAGCCAAATCTGCTCGACTTATCATTACCTTTATCCTTCTTTTTTCGATATCTACTCCTGAATTCACCTAAAAACACCCTTTGAATGCGCAAGGCGATAGTTTGCCCTACTGGTCAGGGCAACTTTTTGGGGCTTTGCTTGCTTTGAATAGACCTTTTAGCTATTCTACAAAAGAGCCTGGATCGAGCGTTATTTTTATACATTTTTGTGCGTGAGGTTCGATCGAGTGGCGTTAGAGATTCGATCACTATTGTGCACAATCGAAAATTCTACAAAATGTAACAGAATATCGTTCGATTCTGATTCTTTTGAGAATAGCTAAAAGGTCTATTACTGGTTGAGAGAATTGCATTTGTTTGTAGTCGCTAATCAAAAGCACCTGATGCTATTGTGTTACAAAATCTGTCCTTGTTCACCGGTATAGTTTTGCGAAAGTTTGAATATTTACTCGTGCTCATACGTTCTTTAAATATCAGCTTGCAGAAATCACATGAAATTTATTAGTCCTAACAAAGGAACGACGGTATTGATCTATTTGCTAATCCATGATAGCATTGAACGAAATCCTCGAGATCAAGCGTCTCCTCAAAAGATCTTATGCAATCAACGTTAGATTACGACTGATCGTCATTAAATATGTGCTGTGGAAAACATACAGTTACGGATATTGAAACAAAAGATTAGCAGTGAGATTTTTAAATTTTCTCTATCTTGTTCAGACCGCTGTTTGCGCATAGGATTTCATATTAGTTAAACGAAAGAGCTGGTTTATTGGATAAACTAAATAAGCTAAAATTCCCGCAATTTTCAATAATTACTGTATTTTTAATTCCTAGAAGAATCTAAGACTGAGTATTTGCTTTGACTGTCTAGGACATGATCAGTATGAAAGGACGCTTCGTTCCGATATTTATTAGCGAGCTTGTTATAAAGCTATATGATACAGCTTTATAACAAGCTCGCTCATAATATCAGAACGAAGTATGTACATTTGGTGCGACGATGCCCAATTATGATTCATTTCTGCCTAACAAGGCACTATGATGAAACGCGAGCTTGATTTTCGCTACGAGCAGGATGTTGCAAAAAATCATGTCTCATTTATAGGGCTGTTGTGGAGGAGCTGTGCTTTCTATTGTCCGGTTCTTCGTCTGAGATCTTGTTGTAGCCAATCTGAGATGTGGGTTCCGGATTTACCGGACGAGAAATTTAAAACAAAGATTGCTTCAAAACATCACTTCGTTTGTTCACCGAACATGCTCAGATCAAGTAAATTTTGCAAGAATGGTTTGCAGTGTTGTTTTTGAATTTTTTCTACAGTTTAAAAGGGGTCTAATTCTCATAACAGCCATGAAGAAGCCCTACATGGGAGTACGAAATATTGGTAACAAATACTTTTTTAAGACAGGTGGCTAAATAGGCAGCACAAGTGCTGATGTGGAATACTCTATAATTCACATACATTTGATGTATTTTTTCGCCGGCTGTGGTGTATCTGCCTGCAAATTCAATTTTTCATTCAACCCCGCAAGCACCTTCGTTCCGACGATCGATACTGGTATCGTGGTCCTTCCATTTTCAAATTATTTTGTCTATCTAATTTCTTGCTTCTTAATAATAACATTAAGCCATTTTCAAATCGAGAAAGAGTGCAAGTACGTTTAAAAATTTTTTGTGATTTGACATTATTGGAGAGCAACAGAAGCTCCTTTTTTGTTAAAGATAACTTAATCGACTTTCTTGTGCCATAAATCAGCAATGATTTGTCCGATTGGCAAAAACAAGGTCTCAAGCTCTTAATTGAGGCTTATCCTATGCAACTGTATCACGAAAGAAAACAAGAAAACACACAGCTCCTCTGCAACAGCCACACAACTGGGGCAAAATTTTGTGAGACCCATTAGCGTAGAGAAAAACTCTGCGGGTGATACTTCAGATAGCCTCTTTCAAAAACTTATGAGAGACGTGAATTTTTAGGTCTACTTCAATAATGAGGATATTTTCCTCAAGGATTTGCAAATCAAGCAATATAAAGTTATTGAAGTGAAACATTTACAGAAGCATTCAAATATTTTCTTTGTGAAGCACAGGCCGCCGCTTGCATTTTAGGCAACATGATCCAGCTGTTTAGAGACAGCAAATTGAATTTCAAGTTAAAGAGACTCCGTCATCAAAATGTAAACAAAACAATGATTTTTGGAGTTTTTGAAAGGTGATATCACACAGGATTTTCGTATTTTTTTCAAAATGAAAGTTGCTGTTTGGGCATTAATCATTTTACTTCACTAAGGAACAAACCAAACATTCATATTTTCTACGATTGCTCGGATATAAGTGGATTTTTAACGGTCCCTTTTTGGTGGCTCTGGTGAAGCCACCAAACAAACTGCAGAGAACAATGAATGAACAATGGATAATCAGCGACACGTGCGAGTTTACGGATTTGTTTACTGTTTGAAGACGGAGCCCCTTTAAAAACTTTACCAATTAATGTTTTTCCTTCTCTTTCCTGCTGGCTGCGCTAGAAAAAAGTTGTTAGGGAGCATGCGCACCAGATAAACGCGCTGCTCACCGACCAAAACTATTGCAGTGAAAGTGGGCCTTTACTTTAGGAACCCCATAATAACACAAAGAGTACCTCAACTGGTACTACAAAACAAGACAAGAAAGGGAAACGATAATAGAAAAATATTTCTTTACCACTTCGTCCATGCGGAATAATTGCATTGATAGAAACACATCGACACCCGGAGAATCGGAAGAAACCGGCCATGATTGAGATTTACTTGATGCAATCTTCTCCAGCAGTTTCTCTTCAAAACAACGATCTAGAAAAACAATTACAATTCCTTTTAGTTGAATAGATTAGATACACAGTACACAGTACACAGATTCGGTCAAGTATACCAGGCTTCATTTACGTTATAGACAAATGCATTATGACAGTTTTTTGCAGTGTGCAGTTGCATCTTACATCATTGTGCATATTAATAGAATCAAGGGTAGTCGATTAACACTTGTCAGAAAGACAATAATTTGTGCAACTGTTCTGAAAATGTTTTGGAAAGATTTTTCTTGTAGATTCTGAACATCGATGCTATCTTTTTGGAATTTTACGCCACTTTTCACTAAATCAGTGTTTGTAGTGAATTTGCAAAGCGAAATTGTTACGCTTGTGCCGATATGCTACCACAGGCCTATTTAAAGAAAGAAATAGTGTGTAAACAGATCACGCAAATTTTCTGTACATCTTCTAGATCTTAAAACTTCGCAACATGTTTGCAATTTGCTGCCTGAATGAACCCTCTTCAAGAGCCTCAAGAGTCAAGAGAGTTAATGCGAGCGAAGCGAGCGCTACTACTGCCTCTGCAATGGCAGATACCTTGAATGGAAGAAAGATGAACAGAAAACCTAAGGTTCAGGGAAATTCATGACAGAGACCTGCGAACCTTTTAACGAATAATATACAATTTAACACGGGGGTAAAGTAGCAACAGCAATTTATGGTACATCTCAAGGCGTAACAACGCTTTGGTGCACAGGTTTCCAGTCAGCTAAATTCTGAGCTCATTTATAACATGATTCCTCCCAAACAACCAACTCCAGTCTATTAATATACAATTTGCAGTAGATGCCCGCGTATAAGGGCCTACATTTTTGCAAGTCAGCCTGGCTTCTCGTACAATGAATGATGAATATAATGGATTAGGTTTATAAATTGAGGGTCTAATATGACAATTCCAGCCAGTAGTTTCTTAATCTACTAGGTTCTTGTAAGTTGGTGTTTATTGTATAGGGAATTCTTGTGGGTCAGTTTTCCTCTGCCCCCTGCATTTCATTCTATATGCGCAGATGTTTGTTAGAGTTTCACCTTTTCAAAATGATGACTTTCAGTTATTCGCAGGTGATCATTAGGGGATCATTGGAAATTATGATTCCTTAGTTTGAAGAAAAGTGATAAGATCTCATCTCGTTGGATTTTCTATTGGTCTAAAAATCCTTATATAAATATCAAAATTCTGCTTGGGAATATCAATGTTCAAAATACAAAACGTCTTGAAACTGAAGACATAGATTTAAAACATGAAGGTCATCAGAGATTCGTAAATCGAGATAAACTTGTGTCTCAAAAGGCTGTACTGAATATCAAATCTTTGTCTGGGAATATCATTCAACAAAGCATGGATACTGGAAAACCAAGAATGACGATTACACAACTATACGGGGTGTCCCCAAAAAAAAGGTAACAGATTTGATGGGGACTAGCGACGAGAGTATAAGTCGAATCGAGCCCAAATAAGTTTAGAAGTACTCTTCGATAGTTAACTTGAAGATTAATACCTCGTTTGTTGATATTGGCGCATCGAGAGTTGGTATATCAATCTCGAAAGCCAAAATTTGCGTCCATCTATAAACCAGAGCTTTTGGCTCTAGGCCTAAACTGCTAACGCGCTGGTTAGGGGAATCTCCTCAGTCAAAGACATTTTTGGACAAGGATCGGTCCTTTGGGTACCCGTTTGAAAAGAACGTAAAAAACTGAAAACTAACAAACAAATTAGTGAATATAGTCACCAAGGAATATTTTTCTCCAGTCAAAATGCATTTACAAAAGTACACCAAGCCAAGCACGAATGAGCATTTTTTGTGTTCCCTTGGGCATATACAATTGCTTGTTTTGTAATAATTTCGTGAGAGATGATGCAAAAAACATTTCATTCAAGCAATGAAGATTGCAAGATAGTCTATGTGTTAAAGACTACGGGACTTTTTTCACTGATAAATAACTTTTCTCAGGCAGGTGTGATTCAAACTTTTGTAGAATCAAGAAAGGGGTCCCTTCAGGGCTAAATTCTTGAATCTGATTGTGAAGGTCAAAGTCAAATTTCCACTAAAATGTCTTCCTAAGCACGAGGTTTCTTGTTTGTACTTGGCTATGATTGAGGAGATTCCACAGCAAAGCGAGTTAACAGCTTAGGCCAAACCCCAAAAAGCTCTGGTTTGGAGTAGGAGGCAAATTTGGACTTTCAAGATTAATATTCCAACTCTTGATGCACCAATATTAACAAATAAGGTATCAATCTTAAAGTTAACTATCTAAGAGTACTTAAACCTATCAGGGGTCGATTCAACTTAAATTCTCATCGCTAGCCCCAATCAAATCTGTTACCTTTTTTTGGGACACCCGGTATGATTTCAGATATAGGCTAAACTAAATAATTCTTTGTCAAAAGAAACCCACGATAGATAGTACATCCTGACCTGTATGTATCAGCCGCGACTTGCCACAAAAACGCTTGAAAGTAAGCATCTACAAAGCCTACAGAGTTAACATAGATACGTGAAATAGATACGCTGTCGGAGGCATGGGAAAAGGACAGTATGGCAGAAATCTTTATGGTGCTTAACACAGAGAAACATATCTTTTCTAAGTGAAATGGGATTTAGAGATTAGCTGCTCCTATGAGAAAATCTTCTCCGAAAATTCATAAATTGAAGTTATCTTTCTGCAAACAGTGTTGAAAGAAACTATTTTCGATTGCTTTCGAGTATTTGTGATGCAGTACCTCCAATTGTGCTATTCATTATGCATTATTCTATCTTTCTTGAGGCTAGATCAACAAAGAGTTTTCTCAGACAGCCTAATTCATGACTGTGACACATTTTCAAATTCAAGTATCAAAATGGCATTCATCTTACTACCCTATTATCTGTCGTGTTCCACATCTGAAAACTCGAAAAGCCTCTCATCTGGTTGATCTACCGGGTAAGTCAGAAAAAAGAATCCCTGTTTGAAAGGTCACAGCTCCCTTGATATCAAGACAATGATATCAGCAAATATATAGTACAATGGTAGAAATGTTCAAATCTGCTATAAAATTTACCTGACAGAAATTGGCCACCCTGTTCTGAAATTATGAGGGATTTTCTTGAGAAATCCTCTTTAAAAAATCTTCAGAACGTGCCCAAAATCATGAACAAATTTCCCCAGCATTTCTACCTCACAATGGCCTTACAGCAATGACTTGTGGACACTTTAGCACCTGCTATCCTCTTGGGAGGATGAACAAGTCTTCCCCCTGGCATCGATGACCTATTCAGAGGGATTCCATTCTCCCAAGAGGAAAAAATACATGCATTCATGTGAGTGTCATCAATTTTAGGAAAAATAATCTACTAATTGTTTTCAGTCGTTTTTGCAGGCTTTTGGAAGAGGCTTTCTGCAGAAAATCAGCCTTCTCCACGGGAAGGAATGGCCGATTAAGGCTAGGTAAATTACTGAACTTAGTTGAACATATTAGCAACAATACAAGACTGTTTTGAATATTATTGCTTTGATATTCATGGAGTAGTGGCCTTCCAAGCGGGAATTGTTTTTTCTGACTCACCCGGTAGGCAAAGCAACTTCAGAATTAGACTTGCAGATGTGGACTATAGTTATTGATAATTTTGAATCACAGCTTGATAATACGGCATTTCAATCAGGAGGGGTAACAACAGGGCGACTTTCACCATTGCAATACCTATATGTACTAACTTTCCTTTGAAAATTTGCTGATTTAGAAAAGAGTGCCAGGAAATTTGATAAACGATAACTAGCGTAATTTGATAAATTTAGGAGGGCTTCTTAAAAGGATTTACTGAAACAACTAGATTTATGAATAGGATTAAGCATATGAATTATGATCAAAGCGTGGTTCGTACTGCAGTAAAAATGTACATGAAATGCACTGGAGATACGATGGAAAAGCGTTGTGGGCATTGATTGCCTCAATTTAAGAAATGTTGGAGCCTTTAAGATCTTCTAACAACTCACCTGGATTGAATCGATGAGTTCTGATTCCTTTTAGATGGGATAAAATTACTAAACAATTCATTTACAATTATTTTAGAAAATACATTAGCTTAGTACCAGTGCATCTTGTCTTCCGTGTGAGCCAAATTTAAGAAGTCTATAGCAATTTCCCAAGATGAAAATGATAGCAGCACAAAATTTAATGAAATGAAGTAGATTTAGGAAAACGAAATTCCATTATTTGATGGAACGAAGCTATAGTGAAAATAAACTTGATGAGATAAAACGTTTTATGAAGTAAAACTATTGATTTTAGCATTATTTCACAATTTCGATATTTCATTTCAATTAAACAACTTGATACTAAAGTGGTTACTAAAACTTATATACTATGAAGGAGGCGGACGCAAAGAAAGAGACCAGGCTCGATACAAGTCTTAATTCATAGGGGGGCAAAGAACCAAAATTTTCCAACGCTATAAAATCAACAACAACAACAACAGCAACAACCCCAATTTTAGGAACATACGTTAAAACATGCACGAAAGGACTTTTGTGCTCCTTTAATGACTAGATTTTGGAAGTATTTCGTAGTTTCAACGTTGGAGCCTTCAAAATTGGTCAATATGAAGAAAAAAATTCTGTAGATTCAAAATTCATGTCAAAATTTATCCTCGAAAGTCGATAAATTTATGTTCTATGCATCATTTTCCCAGTAAACTCTTCTAAATAGGGGCCTGTAACAACAATGAAAATTCGACAAGTGGAGTAAAATTTCCGACAAATGGCCTTCTGGAGGGGCCCTCCGCCCCCCCCCCCCAGCCCCCCACTGGCTTCGGCCCTGAAAGAGACATTTTTCGCACACTGAGGGCTTTCGAACCTACGTTCTCATCAGAATCTGACTTTCTGCTCAAGCAAATTACTTCAGTTGTTGTCATTCGCGGGCATTTTCACGTGACATCTAATTTGAGACGGACTATAGATAATGCTGAAATTGATTTTTGTTTCACAATTTGCAGAGCAAGATTTAAAGGCAAGCATATTTCTCTCTGTTTCAAAATTGACTGTTTGATAAGCTCTCCCATACGGTACACGAATGCTGCATCGCGAGCAAATCGAGTGCTTTGTTTCTTAAAAGCAATCTGTCCCCTATTGTTCTGACCTTGGTTACAGCTCTATTTACCTTATTTACGCTGCAGCTAAATTCATGCATCACTGAGTCTCTATGACCCTGATTTCTTTGGATAAAGCGAATTAACACCAACTTCTGGAATATACAATAGAGATCTTTATCGACTTTATTTTCATTCATCAAAGGGGACAGATTGCCTTTAATACATTAACGAATGTTTCAAATGTAGTCAGATAAAGAAAGTCATGCCTCAAAAAATTAATTGAGTAATTGGTTTATTACAGTTCCACTGAAAGCCAACCCCCTTGTCGAAGATAAGCTGGAAGTGAACCCTGAAAATTTACAGTTTAAATTACAAGCCTTTGATGTTCCTCAGATAAAAAAGGTTTTTGGTAAATTCAAAACGTCCAAGGGTTTCGGTCCTGGTGGCATTGCTAACCATTTCCTAAAGATCGCATTCTCTGTCATTGCAGAATCTCTCTGTGACATTTTCAACCTCTCAATTGCCACTGGAGTTTTTCCTGAAAATTGGAAAACTGCAAGGGTTGCCCCAATTTTTAAAAGTGGAGAAAAAAACAATTGTTCCAATTATAGACCGATTTCTGTGCTCCCATTTCTGGCAAGACTCTTTGAGAAATTGATTTACAACCAACTATATGATTATCTAGACAAAAATAAACTTCTGTATTCTGGCCAATCAGGTTTTAGAGCTCTGCATTCCACTGTAACTTGCTTGCTTTCTGGCACTAATGACTGGCACATTAATATTGAGCGTGGAAAATTTACAGGAAATATTTTCATTGATTTGAAAAAGGCTTTTGATACTGTTGATCATGCCATACTTATTCAAAAGCTATCTAAGTACGGAATTCAGGGTCTTGAGCTTCAATGGTTCAAATCATATCTCAGCAGTAGGCAGCAATTCACTAAGGTTAATGGAGTGGAATCTGACATCGGAAGCATCAGCTGTGGTGTTCCACAAGGCTCTTGTTTAGGTCCGCTACTCTTCCTAATCTATATAAATGATTTGCCATTCGCCTTGAAAAACTGCAAAGTTACGATGTACGCCGACGATACTAGCATATCCTATTCCTCTAAGAGCATTGAGGATCTAACTGAAACGCTCAACAACGAATTGAAATGTTTGAAAGAATGGCTTCAGGGCAATAAATTGTCTTTGAATGTAATCAAGACTCAGGCAATGGTAATCGGATCTAGACCAAATCTTAAAAAGATTGGTGAAAACACTGTGGATTCTCCTGCATTTGTTATCGATGATTCCCCTGTAGAACTCGTCGACAGTATTAAGTATCTTGGTGTCCAAGTTGACCAGTACCTCGTGTGGGACGAGCAAATTAAATCTGTTCAAGCCAAAGTCTCCCGCTCGTTAGGTTTTTTAAAATATGCAAAGAAATTTTTGCCAAAAACTGTACTTTGCAAATTATATAGAGGTATTGTAGAGCCACATTTTCGGTACTGCTGTTCTGTGTGGGGGAACTGTGCTGAGTTCCGACTGGCTAAGCTTCAGAAATTGCAGAATCGTGCCGCTAGAATTATTACAAATAGCAGCTACGATGCTCCTGCCGAAGCTTTGATTACAGAGTTAAAATGGCCAACTGTGAGGGATATGATCAGAAGTGAGACTGCAACAACTGTATATAAATCTGTTAATAGTCTCGCGCCTGATTATCTCTCGCATTTATTTGTTAGAAATTCTGATCGCAATATTATCAACCTTAGAAATGCCGAAACTGACTTGCTAGTGCCATTCATGAAAACTAGTAATGGACAGAAAGCGTTCGCATTTCGGGGAGCAAAAATCTGGAATGATCTCAGCCGCGAGGCCAAGCAAGCTCCCTCTTTATCTTCTTTTAAAAACAAGATAAAGGGTTTGTTGTAAATTTATTGTAAATAGTTGTAGATAAATTATTTATGATTGTAATTAGTTTACTTTTCCCGTTATTAATTTTAGTAGATTTTTTAATTTGTAAAGTTTTTGGCACGGCCCCCTGAAAATCAGTCATACTGACTGACGGGGCTACCGTGCATAAATAATTTTAAAATGAAAAAAAAAATGAAAATGACAGTTATGAAAGAAACAACGATAGTTCAGAACTTCATGAGAACCCCGGGGTAACTTCAACATGGAAGAGACCGGCTGGTGCTATTTTAGACTCTGATGAAACCATACTCCTAAGTTGAGGATGATGACAAGGGGTTTCGATAGTATTAGCTACTGGGCGCTGCGGTATCTGGCATTGATACCTTTGGTACTGGGTACTGGTAGGAATAATTGTACCATGGACATTTCTCGGGGACTTGGAACACGGAAATTTTCAAGTTTTTCATGCCGACTTTTTCCCGGTATTTTCCGTAATTTTCTATCTAAAGTGGTACTGCTTTCCTGCTCCAATTTTACCTGGTACTGCCTTTGTGATACTGTGGTACATTGTATCTGTCACCATGGCAAGGCACCCACGAGGTAATCATGTCCAAAGTTCTGACCTTGGAAAAGTGGCAATAATTAATGGGAATCTAAGCAAATATAGGCCTTTGATAAAAATAGCCTTACCAAGAAAATAGGCCGTAACACGTGCCGCACCATATTTGGGTAACTGATCTAGGTCAACGGGAAATACTGATATCTGATAGGTTAGAACTTGACCGCAAGTGGCTTGAGCCACTCTTATATGCTTACATTCCCTTTAACCTGATACCCTTGCATTTGAATATATTGCCAGAAGATTGCTTGAAGGTGTTGTGGCGCAGTGGTGTAATCCTCTGACTTTGCAGCAGGGTTCGATACCCGGCAGAGCCCCACCACTTGAGCGTCATGACAAGGGGTCGCGAACTCGATTAGCGCTTAGCTACTTCTGTGATCCCAGCGCTTGGCGCTAAAAAGCGCAACTTCACCTCACCCTCACAATGTTGTGAATGATAACTCAAAAGTTAGTTCCAATGTCGAAAAAGCTCCCTCGAATAGTTGCACCTATGAAACATACCCCTGGGAAATAGATTGGAATATTTAATTCCATAAAAAATGGCTTCAGTGAAGAAATAATTCGGTTCTATCACTTACTATCTACAAACAAATCTTCTTGTTGCCTGTACTGCAATTGTACAATGATAAACAAGTAAATCATGTCAAATATAAGCACTTTGATGCGAATTGAAATAAGCACAAAAGTTTATATTTTACTTTTATTATCTACCACCATGAAACATAGTGTTGGTTTTTGAATATTTTTGAAGAAAATTCTGCAATTCACTGTTCGAGCTATCTGCTGACGTTGCATGCTGGGTAATTCATGACATTTTAGAATTATTTGAGGCTGATTATCAGATATGCAAATTTTGCTTCAGTTTAAACTGTGAAGATTTGCGAAAATGCAAAATTGGCAGATGACCCACACAGATTTCTGCTTTAACAGTGAGATAAACTGAAACAATTTCATTTGGCTCTGCCTTTATCAGTTTCCGTTCTTATTCGTCAAAAGTTTTAAATTCTCAAATGCATAGTTGAAAACAGATAATCGTATTTCGTTTCATTTCCTTGTTCGGTGCTTTCTGTAGATAAACTAAGACTTCTCTTTAAATTAGTGACGAAGAAAAGAAATATACTTGAAGCAAGTCTGCAGATATTCTTAACTGGCGTTGATTTCTCAATCATGTTTTGATCTGAATCGTGTTAACTTCTTTTCTTTTGACTGCTTTGTTTCGTTGCTTCTATCAGGTCAGCATGTGCATTCTTGGACATAAATTACCGGACTTCTGCTGGACCTTTCAATCCCCCCCCCCCAAGATCAATGTTGTTATTGACGTCAAATTTCGGGCTTGATGGGAGCAGAAACCTTTTCACCAAAATCTCACGTCAGACCAACATTGATAGATGGGGGAGGGGGGAATGGATTGTTAAAATTGAAATTGTTGTGATCGCATATAGTCCGGATATATTTTGTCCAAGATTGTAAGTTCCAAAATTTTGAAAAGATTGGTGTAAACTCTGTGACCTAAAATTTCTTAAAAGAAACTTCAGCCTCTTTGCTTTAATTCTTCCATTCGACTTTTCAGACATCTTAAACATTTCTTGAAACTACAGAGCATTCTTATACTTCAAATCATTTGAGGATTTGTTGTCATCAATTTTCTAAATCGTAAATTGATACACTATAGTTCTCACAAAAAGTATTCTACGTTTCTTCAAGAAGGTTAGAAATTACGATAGTTTTAAACTTTGCTCGAATTGTTGATTCATTTCATTTCATTTTAAATTCTTTATACACGGTGGCCCCATCAACCAAGAGTGGCTGCTTTTCAGGGGGCCGTGGCAAAAACCTACTTACAATACTACCAAAATTAAAAATATAAAGAATATTTACAATGTTAAATTAGAATAAATGAAAAATTAAAAGCTATTTACATTTCAGTCTACATTTAAAAGTAGACAGAGAGGGGGTTAGCTTGACTTCATGCTCCAACTCATTCCAAAGCTTTGATCCACGGAACGAAAATGCTTTTTGGCCATTGCTTGTTTTCATTCGTGGAGCAAGCAAGTCAGTCTCAGAATTTCTCAAATTTACAATCTCCCTTGTCGAGTTTCTCGTGAATAGAGTAGAGAGGTAAGTGGGCGCGAGACCACTTATTGATTTGAAAACAATGGTAGCCGTCTCTTGTTTGATCATGTCGTGGACTGTCGGCCATTTGAGCTCTTTTATCAAGTTTGCTGCTGGTGCATCATAGCTACTGTTGGTAACTATTCTCGCAGCACGATTTTGTAACTTTTGTAGCGCCAACAGGCGAGAGTCTCCACAGCTACCCCACACAGAGCAACAGTAGCGAAAATGGGGCTCAACGATACCTCTATACATTTGACTAAGGGTATGCTTTGGAAGCAATTTCTTAGCATATTTTAGGAAACCTAAAGAGCAAGATATCTTTGAACGTAAAGCCTTGAATTCCTAAAAACAAAGAAAACCCATCTAATTCTTAAATGTTTAAGGTTTCTGAGAAAAGTCTAATGGTAGAATCAAATCAAAGTAGCTAGAATTTCTTTCAAGTCATTAAATTTAGGCATTCATTCCCAATAAAGCACGTCTCGATAAATGGAGCTTCGAATGCTACAGACACATTAGGATATCCTAACATGATATATCTGAGTACACTGTCAATCATTTCACATCCGAAAGGGTAACTTCGGATGGTTATTAACTAGGCAACAAATGTAGTGCGACGCGACAACAAGGGCATATTTTGTAATACAATAGCACGAGTTGCTTTTGCTGACACCTCAATTCAAAGCGATTAGCGATCACAGACAAAGGAAATTCTCTCAACCAGTAATTCAAAACACAACAAAGCCGCAAAATTTTCTCTGAAACCCAGGTAGCTAGCTCGCTCGCTGTGTATTCCAGAAATTATTTTTAAGAGCAAGCATGAGCATAGATCGAAAGAAGGAGGATATATCTACACAGCTGCCGCGGGCATTTTATTTCTTTGGTCCAGAAGCTGAGCAGTAAATGTTTTGAAAACACTCAAACAATAAGAGAATTAAATCGCCTCCTAAACGGCTTTTGAACCAAACAAATAAAATGCCAGCGGCAGATGTGTAGATGCATACTTCTTCTTTCGATCTATTCTCATTTTTGCCCTTAAAAACAGTTTCTGGAATGCACAACGAGCGAGCTAGCTACCTGGGTTTTAAAGAAACTTTTGCGGCTTTGTTAGTTTTGAATTGCTGGTTGAGAGAATTTCCTTTGTTTGCAATCGCTAACTGCTTTGAATTGAGGTGTCAACAAACGTGACTCATGCTATTACAAAATATGCCCTTGTTCGACGCGACAAATGTCAATTAGAAGGTCCCTTGGGAGAAGTTGTTTCTTCATTGAGCGAAACTTTTTTGGTCAAAATGTACAATCCTGGACAAAATTGTTGAGAAAAATTGACGAGGTCATGGCGTACAAATGCATTGTGACAGCACTTAGAAACGATGCCCGTTACGGCCCCCATTCAATGTTGGGTAATTTTTGGAGAAGGGCAGCAAACGTCTTCTCATCATAACCAACATTGAACAGGGGGAAGGGGGGGGGCCAGTTTTTCTCAACATATTATGTCCAGGATTGTAGTTGGAATTAAAGCACATATGTCACATTAGCAATTAGTTACTACAACAAACAAGTTTGGATTGGAATTCCATTGTTTCGTGACTTTTTATTTCTGTTTCATGAATTTTTATTGCAATGAAAATTCAGCCTCGACCCTGTGAATTGTAATAAACAATAGAGAGAATTGTATTGCATGAACCAATCGGCTTCATGACATATACCCTTTAATCTCATTCTTCGGACAAATTTTGTCGATTTTTTCGCACAATGTTTGTCGCGTTGAGCGACATTTGTCACCCAGTAGAAAACCAGCTTTAGATGAAGACATCTTTAACATCAAAATCGTTTACCTTTAAAAAACTGTAATATTCTGTTATAGCACATTAGTGACTATTTGCATTTTGCTAACTTTCGCATAAAAAAGCATTTAGAACAAATCTCACAATTAAACAATACTAATAGCGGTGATAATCAAAAGGTGGATTTGTGTATTCAAAATATTAGTGTTGATCTGCAGGAGTGAGGATCTAGGTATAAGAAAGACGAGTTGTTAGAAATTCAAATCATTATTTTGGCAAAGATTCATAGAAGAAGTTTCAAATATTTAATTTCAAATGACAGTATAAATGACATGACAATCAGATCTTTCTTTGGATTTTTCATGCTAAAATTGACTTTCCTTATGTCTTAAGCTATTTTTTTAATTACAGCGATTTCTTTTTACAATGTTGGAGTGCTTTTATTTTCTTCTTACAACGTTTAAAAAGCTAATACAAAATTACTAACATAAATCCATTAGTATCTAAACCTCCTTCAAGTCCTTTCTCCCCCCCCCCATATTTTTCCTTCTCGTTCCGCTCCCCCTGCCAGCATTTTTCCTCCGTTGTTACTTTTGTTATTAGGATATAAAATATAACGAATGAATGGATATGTATGATATATATAGCGTAAATTATGATACCCTAGTTCCGTAGAACATGTCACTGATGGCGTATCGCTTCGAAAGCTTCATCAGACCCTCAAAACCTCCCCAAAATCAGCAACAAATTTCCCAAGAATTTCTACCTTACACGGGCCTTACAGCAATGACTTCTGCACGCTTTAGCTCGTACCATCGGCTTGGGACGAGACGATGAACAAGTCTTCACCCTCGTACTCGTATCATGAATCTATTTAGGGAGATTCTATTCTCCTAAGAGGATAAATACATGCATGAACACATATGAGTGTCATCATTTTTAGAAAGGAAAACCAAGGAAAATTTGCTCATTGTTTTCATTCGTTTTTGCAGGTTTCTGGAAGAGGCTTTCTGCTGAAAATCTCCCATATCCATAAGAAGGAATGACCGATTAGAGCCAAGTAAATTACTGAACCTTGACAATAAAACACGACAGTTTATAATATTTATTATTGCTTTGATATTCAGGGAGCAGTCGCCGACCAAACGGGAATTCTTTCTTCTATTTACTCACCCTGTAGGTACTGCGAGTTTTCAAATGCCTGAATATTTTTTGGTTACCCTGTGTATCGTAAAAAGAATGCTGGAAATATTTCGGTAAAATACCCGCAAACTTCGTCACAGACAGCGATCACTCTTTTGTGCAAAAATGGATAAGTCTTGGTTACAGCATGTTTTCTAAAACAATTAAGTCAATAATTCTAAACCAATGAAACTGTAAATTAATCAACGACAGAATAGATAATCTCTATCCGCATAATTAATGAACTATGAATAACTCATCAAAGAAAGCCAGAAAGTAAAGCTTATCCATAGCGGAGAATAAAATGTTGGAAAATGTTACAATAAAGAATGCAATACATTTTAGTAAGACCTTAGTGACGAAGAGTCATTACTAAAGTTACTGGTAGAAGAAAATATTGCGTTGACAACAGTGTCTGAAGCAGCTGCAAAAGTTTAGTGATATATTTGATTACGATTTCAAGTCAAAGGAGGACCTGTTTGGTTGAGAATGAACGACGACAATCTCTTCCTTTTTGACGTCGGATGGCGGCGTTGTGATCACATTTCCGAAAACTGTCAACCAATTTCCATTATTAAATGATTGCACAGTCATCTAGAATCGGGGTCAAACATTCTCCTCCCAAGAGAATATATGTTGCTAGAGCTGAAGCGATCAGTTGGATTAAGTTTAACATTGCTACGAATATCAAATCAATGCGGTGCCCATCCATGTAAGAAACCCACATGTGCTCATTAATTGAATCTATAAGCAAAATTCGATCTGACATACTTTTTTACATTTTGACAGTTTCATTTTTCCATTAGATGGATTTTGAGGATTCATTATCTAGGGTGCCGGCGGTGGTAATCGGACACTTAAGGAAAATTAAATATTTTCATAAGAAACTTTAATCAAAGACAAAAAATAAAAATACCAAGTGAATGGACAGGTATTTGGACATATTTTCCCGAAATGTTTTGGTTTTTTACTTTGCCTGTTTTTCCTTAACAACGATGTTTTTGAGACTGATCTTGGCGGTGGTTTTCGGACAGTGGCAGTGGCTTTCGGACAGTAAGTTGCACAATGCAGAATGTGCCAAGAAAATTATTTTTCTGTTTATACATGGCAAGTATTCCGTCTATAAACTCTTTTTCTTCACTTTTCTTGCTTTTTTCTATCCTTGAATGCGAAAACAATGGCTCGACTGTTGGTTCTTGTAATGGCATTCCAGAGCGCTCTCGGTACACACAAAACACTCTAAAAGCTAGGAGATACATTCGCAAAATGTTGTTATGATCTCATTACTATTTTCGATTGATGTATGTCTAGATATTTATGAACGAAATGTCAAAATCCAAAAACATTCAAATCCGACGTTTGTTCATGCTCTCGGACGACTGATTTATTTGGTGTCCGAAAACCACCGCCATGAACTTTTATGACCATTTGATATGACATCTGTTGTTCTCCATTCAATGAAACTGCTTTAAGTCTTTGGCATAATGCTATGCGTTATTTACATGCTAGACATCCAACTTAAGTGATTGTTTAAGATCTTTGCTTCTTTCTGGAATGGATTCAGAGTTTTGAATCAGGGATGTGATATTCGCAACGACAACTTTACAATGCCAAGCACAACGAAAGCAACTTCTTTAGCGTGTTTTACATTCATGAAGGATTTTCATAAATTTGTTTAGTATCTATAATGTTAGCTTTCAGTACCAAGAAATACCCTCTTTAATGGATTTCATTTGTAAGTACTTTTCTGTCGCTTTTCGCAAGTGTCCGATTACCATTGCCGTCCGATTACCACCGCCAACACCCTACTCCTCCGTTAAAATTCTAAATATTGATTACGCATTTTCCTACCTATTAAGCTCCAATATTTCAATTTCTTTATTCAGAAAATATGCCCTCCTCGAAAGGTATTTAAACGCGGTTAAAACTTTGATCTAATCTCTACAACTCCTGAATCAAATGAACAAAATCCTCCCGGCAGACCTTTAGAATTATTCTTCCTCTTTCGCTACATACTCGTGACTTCTCTTTTAATAACTAGGTATGTTTCGAGTGCACAAGGCGACAGTTTGCCATACTACTGGTTTCAACAAGGAACTTTTTGCGGCTTGTTTTTTATGAATTGCTGGTTGAGAGAATATCCATTGTCGGCAATTCGCTTTGCATTGCTATGCTATCAAAAGCAACTGATGACATTGTGCTACAACATTTGCCCTTGTTGCTTCTTAAACTGCCTTTGGATTCTAAGTACAAATATGGAAGAAAACTGAGCTACTCCTGGAGAGTTTGATTTGGAAGATATTTGTGAGAGAAAAAGTTGGAGAAACACCTGCAGATAAATCGATGAGTCTCTGTATCTTTGAATCTTATTTTAAAAGACGTAGCTGTCGATATTCGTGTGAAAGCATAAGTAATCAAGTCTTGCTTCAGCATTGTTCATCAAATCACATTATCTAAACGAGGCAAAAGCAAGATAAGAGCTACTTTTTATCCTGAAATTGCTAATCATACAGATCAAAGAATAAAGCTGGACTGGATTCACGCCTAACTTTTTCGTGTTGGGGAGATGAGATACGGCTTGCTCGAGGAAACTTATTTGTCCCCCCGGTGCAGCAGGTTAAGCTCATGCGTCAGTCACAGCTCCAACCCAAAATGCTACTGTGCATGAGCTTTAACCCACTGCACGGGGGGGGGGGCACATAAGATTCGTCGGACAAAGCGTATCTCGTCTCCCCAACAATTCCTGTCTCTCAACTAGGCTGTTGCACCACCGAGCAATAATGTTGGCTTTATTTACTTGTTTATTCTAGCAATGTACGAGATTTGATTTACACCTCAATTCAATAGGGCAAAGTCCCGCCTTGTGCAAGCGAAAGATATTTTTTAAGAGACGTTATGTGCTTATACCGCAAGAAGAAGGGTAAATCTAGAGTTCTATCTGGCGGATTTTGTCTATTTGATTCAGGAGCTGTGCGGTAATCGTTTGATTTAAACCCCAAATACGCAAGAATTACAATGATTTCTGCTCGGCTTCTGAATCCAACAAACAAAATCCGCAGGACAGAACTTTAGATTTACCCTTCTTCTTTCGTCATAAGCACATAACTTCTCTTAAAAACCATCCATCGTGTGCACAAGGCGAGAGCTTGCCCTACTACTGGTTTCAGGGCAAATTTTACCGCTTTGTTTGTTTTGAATTACTAGTTGAGAGAATTTCCTTTGTCTGCAGTTGCTAATCGCTTTGAATTGCAGTGCCAATCAAACGCAACTGTTGCTATTGTATTACAAAATCTGCCCTTGTTCTTTTGAATAGCAAGGGAAAATCTTGTGAAACAAAAGTTCAGGTTTCTGAAAAGACAGAGCGATATGCATTTCTGAAGAACCTCTTGGGTGGACTCAATAAAATGAAAATAAACAAAGAAAGCAAAACATTATGATCGGCTGCGTTGAAGGTGTGAAATCTATCATTGAGGCTGTCAAATTGCTTTGCCTTAAATAGACCTATATTCTTTGTTTTATAAAATTGCGTTGCTCTTTTGAATTAAATTAATGAAATTTAGGTGGCAAATATTTAGATTTGTCCTTCTTCTTTTGAATAATACTCATGTCTTGCAGAACTCCTCTTCGCGTGAACAATGATTAAATTAGGGTGTATTCTTTTGGGCATCTGAAGTCTGCGAAGTCTACCGTTTTCGGTAAAATGGCACCAAAAGGATGGGATTTTAGTTCTACCAACTCTACCGTTTTCAGCAGATACCCAAAAGAATACGCCTTTAGTTCAAGGCACTTTTTGCCGTTTGCTTTGCTGACATGCTTTTAGCTTGCTTGCTCTACCGTTTAAATCTCTTTGTTTCCAATCGCTAATCGCTTTGAGGTCGGTGTCAGTTAAAAAGTAAATTTCAAAAATTTCGTTTTTTCTTCTAACTCATGAAAGTTCCTTTCCCGCAAAATTTGTTTCCCTTAAAGTACGCGAGAAGATGCACAAAACCTCATGTTGTTTGACTCAAAACTAATGTTGTGCTGGAAGATACTCTCACGCCAGGAATACCTCACATTTTGACTCAAAATGCATTCCAGGTTGAATTTCAAATTTATATTTCAGCAAGCACAACAGATATCATGGAGATGACCGGCTGCGGGAAAGAATTCATCACCTAGAACCTTTTTCAAATACCTAGTAAGACCTTAGCATTAGAGGAAATCTGGAGAGTAGTGAAGCATTCTCTCGTATAAGAGGGTGGTAAAGGGGGGGTCAGGATCACGAATCACGGAAATAAAATGTTCAATTTCACGTGTCACGTTTAA
>REGL01001324.1:8283-28688 GCA_004194395.1 Aurelia aurita complex sp. Pacific
GAGCATGTAGTTTTTGGGCAGCCTTCTTACAGAGCGTTTCAACGTGGGACTTAAACGTTAGTTTATTGTCTATGTTGATTCCTAAGAGCATTTGCTCCTTGGTCTCTTTGATCATAGAAGTACCAATTTTCACATGTATATCGTCATGTATTCCACCAAACATCATTACATGGCATTTTTCTTCGTTAAGTTTCATATAGTTATTAGGAAACCAGTTTAAGATGGCTGCAACGCCATCTTCCAATCTTCGCACAACATGATCTATCTTATCACTCACAACGTAAATAGTGGTATCATCAGCGTAATTACAAATTTCGGCATCATCCATCAGATAGAGCATGTCATTTATATATATGTTAAATAAAAGTGGTCCCAAAACGGAACCTTGTGGAACACCGAGATTTGTATCGCGCCAATTGCTGAAAGAGCCATTTACCTTTACACGCTGTTTCCTCGCTGAAAGATAACTATAAATAAATTCAAGTGCAGATCTGTCTAAGCCATATGCATTGAGTTTGGCTATCAGCAGTTCATGATTCAAACAATCAAAGGCTTTTGACAGATCCATTAAAATTGCACCCGCAAATTTTTTGTTGTCTAATCCCATTTTGACTTTTTCTAGAAAACGCAAAAGCGCATTTTGTGTAGAGAATCCTCTTCGAAAACCGCATAGCAACGCTCTACCAACTGAGCTATCTCGGCCACACTTATACAGCAAGTGGGCTTTATTGATATCCAGATTAGTGTGGTGACGTAACCTGTATAATGTCTAGCCCACGCGACTCAATGTCCCAAACGCAGACCGGCTCTATGCCCTCGACGCAACCCCCAGTTCTTGTGAATCCGTTCTCATGATTAAACTGGATACAGCAACATGCTGCGTGCGTTTCTTTGCCTCCATTGCCAAATCCACGATGTTATTTGCGACACTTTCAGGGCTTTCATTTCGCAAGTTATTTGTTCCACAATGTATAATGACCCCATCTGGGTTGAACATGATTTAAGGCTCCAAATAAAATTTCATCTTCTCAACTGTTGCTCCTGGGAAGGATTTTACAAGGACATGGTAATCTCTGGTTTCTTCGTTGATGTATTTCCTCTTAATCTTTTTGGTCATCGAGTTTCCCACGATGATGAACTTGGGCTTTTGTATTCTGGCGGAGCAATTATCACGTTGAAAGCGTTGAATATTTCCGTTATGACCAGCTCGATTGCTTGCATCTGTTTTCATTCGTTTGCTGGAAACAAAGTCTGGGCTAGGAGGCATTGAATCCTCAATGATTGTAACAGTTGGCTTGTTGTATGTTCTTTGTTCCGGCAACTCACTCCTTAGTTTTGTTTGATCTCCAATTACTGATCCAAAACCATTGTTTTGGCTCTTGCGAACATTGGATTGTTGTTTTCCACTTTGTCTCATTTGTCCACTGGTTGTATTTTGGGGCGCATTTTTTAATGTTTTCCTCGTTGCTTCTTCGTAAGTGTGCTCTCCAGGGACAACGTTTCTCTTACGTTCTTCCAAATTACTGTCTCCTGTGCATTAAAAAAAAAATCGATTTCTTGTTTCTAAAGGTCTACTGGTTGTTGTTGTAAAATTGGATTTTCAAGCAGTTTCCTTCGGAGATTTGTTGTAAGCCAAAGTCAAGGATGTTTCTTCAAAAAATTTCGTCGTGCTCCAACTCATAAGATAACTTTCACAAAATATCAAAGTTTCCTTGTCGCTACTTGTGTTCAAATAGAGAGCAACGGAGAAAGGGAAAATTACATGGAATAGAAGTCATGAGATGGATCTTATATGCTGATGATGTTGTCCTATTTTGTAAGACAGTGCACGAAGCAGAACGCCTTCTAGACATCATCAAAGATACTTGCATGCGTTTCGGCCTGACAATATCATTCATAAAGACAAAGACTCAAGTATTTAAAAGTGAAGAATTGGCAGAGAAGGAAACTCATATCAGCGTTGGGGAAAATGAAATCAAAATGTACGGAAATTTGTATATTTAGGAAATGTGATAACAAATGATGATAAAGAATGTGTTACTGACCTCCAAATAGCAAAGGCAACGGCATCGGCAAAGTTTAATGAGCTTTGTAAAGTACTTACGGACATTAACGTTAACATGACTACAAGAAGGAAGTTATTGGAGACATGCGTAAGATCACGGCTTACATGCGAAGTACAGCCGTGGCCTCCTAGAGAAGAGAAAATTCGAAAACTAGAAGTGTTCTGGATAGGATGCCTTAGAAGCATGGTTAAGGATGGTTGGAAACGTAAGAATATCGATGAAGGTGAATACAGCTTCCAATATACGAAGCAAGAAGTACAAGACATAGTTCAAACAGTTCTCCTGTGAGAATTCATACATGCACAATACTTAAAATATATCGCACATGTATGTAGACATGAGAACAATTCCATCACAAAAAAACTGTTATTTGCAAAGGCTACGAAGAAATACTTTCGGGATCCATGGCTGAAGATTGCTGGTATATTCGGTAAGTCAATTTAACAAGCTAAGAAAGGAACACAAAATAAGCACAAATTCGCCGAGCTGGTCTAAAAATGGACCAGTTCGCCTCTCTGACTTAAAGAAGTTGCTTGGAGAAACCTACAGGTACATGTAGGTAGGCTAATGGCAAGCATGATATTGGGAGATGCATTCTAAGGGCGGGTCCCCAAAGGGCGTGTCCCCAAACATTTTTCTAGGGGCTTCCCCTAGACACCCTCGTTTCAATTCCGCTCATTTAATTTACTCCGGCCATGTTGTGGCTTTCGTAGGACGCCATGAACATTTTGCGACGACTTTTGTAAATCAAATACCAAGTAAATCTTCCACAATGCTCTTGACAAAGTATTCTTATCATGTCGTAGTTTGACTTTAGCTGGCCTGTTTGAAATATATTTGGATTCGTAAATTTCCTATTTTTTCTTCAGCACCTCCGAGCATAAGATGCCCTTTCAGCAATGCACAGAAGGGCCTTGCCAAAGGAAAAGAGGGCATTGACCGAACCAAATAGCTTTGTCCCCGGACCCTTGGGAGCGTTACCCCTTCGGTGTGAATAAGTGCCCACCCCCACAATCTGAAAAACGCTTACGGGCCTGCCTACTAAGGGATTAAACACTAGGCAGGTTGATACATAGATTTTATTTTTGTTTACATTTTAGCTGTTTCGTTATTTTCATTCTTGCGGTCAGCTTTTCGTAAGGGACACACTCTGTTTTTAGGGATCTCTTTCCACCAATCCGCTCTTGGATCTTTCTATCGCTTGTTTTGTTATAACACACGTTTTTTTTCAGATCCTGCTAGACATACACCGCGGCCAAAGGCGTACGCAGCATGTGAGCAGTGAGGGGACGTGGGGCGTAGCCCCAGAAATGTTTTGTGATCACGCCCTTCAGGCGCTCGGAAAATGAGGGGACGTCCTTTTTAGTTATATCTTGCATCGTGGCTGCAATGAACAAAAAATAGGCAGGACGCTTTGTTGCATTTGCATTGAGAATTTATACCCATCATAGCAAGTTAATGTAGAAAAGTAGACGGATAATTGTTTTTCGAAACAAACAGTCCAACATATCAAGTACGAATTTTAAATTGCTTTTCTTATCTTTACAGCAAAATGATTTAGCGCTGGTTGTTCGATCTTGACATTCGAGGAAATGTCTCTTTTCGCTACTTAATCATTGTCTAGTCAGTCATCTTTTGCCAGAAGCTTTTGCAAAAGAAATTGTTGTGGTATTTGGAATCATTTTAAATAGGTCAGGGTTAGGGTTAGGGTTAGGGTTAGGGTTAGGGTTAGGGTTAGGGAGAACAAGCATTCTACTTTAGCTTAGAATGCGTCTCCCAACATCGTTCAAGAATTTCTTAGAAACCAAAAACATTGCTCTACCAAACCTTGACAAACCATTCTTCCCTTACTCTTCTAGAGTCTCAAAGACCACCTCCTGACAGCTCTGCCTGACACCCCTGAGGTACAAATTTTGATGCATTTTTCAACGAACCTCGATCCCCCCCCCCCCTGGTACGCCACTGGCGCCGACTTTAGCAGCTCTTAACTCTGCGCTTTCTTTGATTTTCCTCTGCTAGCATCCCTATGCTAGCATAACTATTCTAACACCTTTTGTGACTTGTAATAAGTAAGAATCGTAATAAGCAGGATCCCACTTAGGCTATTGTTTTTGCATTGTTTCTGGATTTCTGAATTGATATGTATGCTACTTCTGATTATGAGAACAGCTATTACTGATGAAGGCTCACGCCAAAACGCTTATTAACCCTATCAGGCCTAGAATATTTTATGCTCTAGGAAGACTAACCGGGGGTCCCCTGTTTCATTTCTATTCTAAACAACATAGAGCCTGGAAACTTTGCATGTGCATAGTACATCATGAGCTCCGAAAAATGAAATATATTTTTAGTTATGTCATGTGACATGCTCATGACGTCACAATAAAGAATTTTTATAGTCAATAGGATTCAATACTGAACATTTTGAATCGTTGATTGTGAGAAAATTGAAACGCAGTAAGGGCATGAGTCCGATTTTAGTGTATTCTATGGTTGAATAGCTTTTGCTTTGAAAAGAAAAATTAGTAAAAAGTGATGACGTCATCACACAGGAATTCAAAAAATGTGCACATACGTACAGCCAAAATATGCAAAATCATTCGTTTAAATCACAAGCAAATTATGCAGTTGGATAGAAGATCAAAAGTAGCATATATTCATCCAATGTCATTGCTTTTCTGCATTTGCTGTAGATTTTATTAGCAATTATTGAAATTTTGCGCGGACATCTCTCGGAAATCGATCGCGTCTAGCCTTCTACGGAATGACTTCAGAATGAATTTAACTGTTCTAACAAGCTCATTTTTTATCATAAGAAGGATAAAAACTAAAATTCAGATAGTTTCAACGTTGTGAGTGCACTTGGTAGAAATCCACAGAAGCAGCCCCCCCCCCCCCAGGCTTGATAGGATTAACGAATGTGTTTTTTCTGAGTTTACTTGTATATTTATTACCTGGGAAGATAGTTGGAAACAGCATCATTATCATTTGTACTGAAGAAAACAAATTTTGGATGCATTTTAAAGGATTTTCTACCTCCCCTAGTTTTGATGCATGTTTGGTGAAAAGAACGGCGCCTTCTTTAACCTCGATTTCATTACCAGCTTCAGCAGCCTCAATTAACATCAACAATGGTACTTTAGTCTCCAAGAAGGAGTCAGAAACGTGGTCAGCGATGGCCACACGAATCTACAAATAAAAGTGAAAAATTGACAAAGTTTAATGAATAAAGCACGTATTCTATAGAAAAGTGCATTACAAGTTTTCGAACTGATTAGAACTTGCATCATGGTCCATATGGAAAATTGGCTTATATGGGGCATGCACGCTACACACAGTGAGTTGAAAACATTCCTCTTCTCCGTTGAAGTGCTATGAGTTTATAGCTTTTCAATTAGTTAACGTGAAACATTATTCATCGTGTTAGCCTGAGTCGATTTTCTAACGTGTTAATACAATTTATTTCCAAGAAAACATGGGTTCCATTAATCTGAATTCAATGTTGAGCAATTTTCTTCTTCAATGCAATAACGAGACAAACTTTGGAGAATTCTAACATAATTCAAGCACAAAAAATGATTGTCTACTAATTTCAATTTCCTATTTCTTATCTGTGCTGCATTTGTTATGCTAAGAACAGAAAATTCTTTCTCTGCGATTACTGTATCGAGTATTCCAAAAACTGAATATGCAAGTTTGAAGAATTCTGACGCCAAGATCTTAAACCCAATGACCGGAAAATTAATTTTTGCTACCCCTCAAAGGCCAAACTAAATGTTGATACTTTTCTTGCAATAACCAGCAGCTTGTTTGTAGAGCTATGAATCAGCAAATGTAAATTCACTCTAAAACCTAAAGCAGAGCCTTCATAAGACCAATGAAATGGCAAGGAACATGTCAAATTTGTGCATTTCAAGCTCGAAATATTCAAAGAAGTAATGCTACTGAGTTTAATAAAATTGACACCAAGAGACACTACGGGAAATCTTTTTTCAGAAATTGTATCACTGGCCATCATCAAGCAAGAGAATTCTTCATGCTTATTGTGATAAATCAATCACTTTTCAAATTAAAATGTTCGTTTGAAGTAAATTTAAATCATTTTCTCCATTATTGATAATATAATATCGTTCTGAATTTTTAAACTTGTGCGCAATATTTTGAAAATCCGGTAGTAGCACCAGAAATCTGTTGAATTTTGGTAGAAACAAGCCGGGAATGTTTTTTTATTCTTTAAATCATTGCAAATTTCTCATCATGTAATAGCCCACAATGTGAAAGGAAATTTCCATGCCATGATATAAACTGTGAAATGTGTCGGACATATGACACGAGCTTCAAAAAGTGGCTGCTCAACATACTATTTACAATGTAAACTGACTGGTTATCTGCAAAACTTCAGCTAGCTCTCAAATGGCAGTTGAATGAATAGCAAACTGTTTTTAGGAATTTCAGCTTACGCATGAAAAAATGTGACATATTAGGAAACACAACACCTTGCATTGTTTGAGAGAGACACAATAAGCAAATGTCCAGCAGATTCCTCGAGGTCAACTTTTAATTTTAACACATAAATGCATCAAATACTAAATAGGATTTGAGCGAGGACACTGCAGAAAAAGCATCTACTCAATTACCTGTTTCCCCAAACCCTTTGCTTTAAATTCAAAATCAGCTTTCAAGTGTTCTGCCTCGTTTGGTTTTCCTTTCGCCTGTGGAAATTGAAAAGCAAACAATGGCCTTTAACGACAAAAAGTGCATCTCAAAGGAAGGAAAGACGATGCAATTTTTTCTCTAAAGGCAAGGTCAAGCCATCTGTCCCAAAAAATGTATACGGATTTGATTGACTCCAGCGATGTGAATTTAGCTTCAATCAATATCTAATCACTCTAAAAATATTCCTCGATAGTTAACTTGAACATAGGCACCTCAATTGTTGTTATTGGCGCTTTGAGAGCAGATATTAATCATTGACAGCTCAAATTTGCCTCTTCCTGCAAACCAGAGCTTTAGCCCTTTGGCCAAAGCAAATTCTTAAGGCACAGCGTATAAATCAACGATAGCCTTGATAAAATTTGAACAATATTAGATCTTGTATTATTCTGTTTTCCAGAAGTCATCCCCCTGTCACCCACTGGGTTGTTTCTTAATTTTCCATTAATTTGAGCTCTTAACTTCTATGCGCCTCAAATATTTACTTAGGCCAAAAGGCCAAAGCACTGGTTTGAAGGTTGATGCAAATTTGAGCTTTCAAGATTGATATTTCTGCTCTCAAAGCACCAATTCCTACAAACGAGGTATCCATGTTCAAGTTAACCATCGAGGAACATTTTTCGAGTGATTAGCTATTGATTAAAGCTAAATTCACATCGCTGGAGTCGAAGAAATCTGCATACTTATTTTGGGACACCCGGTAGCATAGGCTCCAAATCTTTAAAAAGGCTGGTGTAAAGTTCAATGACCTATTTCTTTGGACTGTTTGTAAACGTTTGTTTATAAAGCAATAAATAACCTTTCTCCTGCTTCCATGACTACCTGCTTCCATGATTACTTCAAACCTAAGTCATCTGTTCATAGAATTGGAACTCGACAGGTAACCAGAGGTGATCTGTTCTTGTCTTTGAAAAAGACTACACTCTGTGGTCTCCAAACAGTACAATAGTTTGGTTCTAGGCTTTGGAATACCATTCCCCTTTTTATACGTGTTGCTTGCTCCACTCACTCCTTTCGGTCAAAACTGACAACTTACCTTATTGATTCTTACACCTAATCTATCTACATAATATTCTTGTTTGTTTCCAAATTCTGTTTTTCCAACATCTCAACTGTCTGAGGCTCATCTGGTCATGGTTAATGTTTTTATTAAAACTAGTTTAGTTTCTTGTTTTTAAGGGGGGGCTCCCTCTCCATTAGTTTACCTAGTTAGAGATCTCCTCTATCAATCTTAAATACAATTTTATAATGTGCCTCTCATTTATTCATTTTTCAGCAATGTTAAGTACTTGCAATTTGTTGGTTAAGATCTGCATATATATTCTTTTTTATCATAGTGTAAATAATTGCATTGATTGTATTTAGGATTGATGGATAATCATATGAAACTGAAACAGAAACTTGTCTCTATGTGGTAAACGGCAAAAATTAGGTTACTGATAGCATAGGAATTTGATATTGATATCGATAAATGATATTGAGGTTAGCATATGAATGAGAGAAAATGAGCTGCTTATAAAAAGTACTTACGGGATTGATATCTTGCTATTTCTGTACATCTACTAAAGAAACTGATTCTAATTTCAAGCTATTTAATTCCTTAGATGCAAGAAAAATATGCACAAATAGTAGGCTGTAGTTTTTCAATTGCGAGGACTTACTTTATCTAATAAAGGACCTACCTACACAACAGGCAAAGCGAGCTAAATGATTTCACGAAATAAGCAAAACTGCATCAAAGGCCACTCACGTGTTTCATGTATTCATCCAACAAATCTTTCAGAGCCTGTTTAACATTATTGCATTCTGCAAGAAGCCTATCACGTGTATTATCACGTGTACTTGAAGATTCAGCCAAACTTATAGCACCAGCTAGAAGATCGTTTAACCGCTTCTCAAGATCCAGACGAGTTCTCTTTTTCTGGTATTCGCTTGGCTTCTTCTTGTTACACATTACCTTAAAATTGATAAAGTATAACTCGGTCACATGGCTTGAATCTTGGACGATAAATATTACAATTGACGTAATGACGTGTCTAAGTAATAACTCTGGTGCTACTTTTGTCCTACTCTGATATAATAGTTAGGCTAAGAAAAATAGCCGTCAGATATAACATTACTGAACATTTTTCTGAACAACACAGGATTTTCATCAAATCTACAGGGTAAGTCAGAAAAAAGAATCCCCGTTTGAAAGGTCACGGCGCCCTGGATATCAAGACAATGATATCGGCAAATATATAGTTTAATGTTAGACATGTTCAAATCTACTATAACATTTACCTGACTGAAATCGGCCACTCCATTTAGAAATTATGAGGGATTTTCTCGAGAAATCCTCTTCAAAAACCTTCAAAACGTGCCCAAAATCATGAACAAATTTCCCTAACATTTCTGTCTTACATCGGCCTTACAACAATGACTTGTTTACGCTTTAGCACGTAGGAGGAAAGACAAGTCCTCCCCCTGGAATCGATGACCTATTCAGGGGGATTCTATTCTCCCAAGAGAATAAAATACATGAATTTGTGCGAGTGTCATCAATTTTAGGAAGGAAAATTTGCTCATTGCTTTCATTCGTTTTTGCAGATTTTTGGATGGGGCTTTCTGCATAAAATTACCCATATCCACGGGAAGGAATGGCCGATTAAGGCCGGGCAAGTTACTGAACCTAATTGAACATATTGGCAATAAAACCAGACAGTTTTCAATATTATTGCTTTGATATTGATGGAGCAGTGGCCTTCCAAGCGGGGGTTCTTTTTTCTGAGTCACCCGGTATAAGTTAAATATGACATCATAAAATGCACAGATTGAGTACATATCAGTTCATTGTCAGCAATATTTACAGAGAAATGAGTTTTTGAAACGGAGACGTTTATTTGTTAAGGGATCACTACATTATAAAGTGCTGCTACAAAATACCCCGGGGCACTGAAATTTGTTGATCAAAATGGTGAGATAAATTTGTATTTTAGCAATAATGTTGCGCTACTTACGGAATTTGTTAAGGTATCGCATTTGTAGTGACTTATGTTTAAATACTTCATGTACTAGTTGTCTCAAAAAAATAGCCCCTTTTGATCAAACAAAGGAACAGAACGATAACATTTCGGGATTTTTTAGTTCATAGCTAAATTTTTCGATCTTTAACTTAAATGCACATACCTTGCATTTTGAAATCATCCACCAAACACCGGAGATATGAGTTTACAAGCTCAAAATTTGGAATGCACCTGAAACCAGAGGTTTTGAGAAAGGGCCTAGCCATGATATTACATCACATACATATTTTGCAAAATAATTTTCAATTTTGAACTTATAATTTTTACTTTTGAAAAGAATTATGCCTTGCATTGCTTCAATTGTTCTTGAAAGGATTTTTCCTTTCCGGAATCGGTCATTGCAATGCATTCCGTCTCAAGTGTTTTGTATTAAAGACAAGAGAAGGATTACCTGCGCGCATTTTTTGTAGATGTGGCACGACTTCATCATTTTTATCACATTCTTATAATATTCGTTTTATCAGGGTCATGCCCGTGCGTCTTTTATTCTTTTAAAGAGCAAAAAACTGAGAAAAAAACAGTTTGCAGGTGCTTTGGAAACTGTCAATGACACAAATCATGGCTAGGCCCTTTTTCAAAACCTCTGGTTTTGGGTGCATTGTAAATTTTGAATGTGCAAACTTGTATCTCAGGTGTTTGGTGTACAATTTTAAATGCAAGGTATCTGCATGTAAGTTGAAGATTGACAAATTTAGCTGTGAACTCGGAGAGTAACAATATCTTATCGTTGTTTTCCTAATTTCAGTCAAAAGGGGGTAGAGACTTCGCCCTAAATGGTCAGGTTTCGCAACAAAATCGATTTTAAAATAAGGAAACGCCCTAAGATTGGGCAAATCACGGTAAACATGTTCATTAACTCTTTCTGAAAGCTAAACTTAAATATAACGACTAGCTTCTTGTTTGTCTTGGTAAATTTTCAGTTCAAACGCAAGCCGGTCTGAACGACCCAATCTTTGGCATGGCGTCTAATTTGGACGTACCCTTAATTCATAACGATGCCTTCGCAGTTACCTGGTTGAACTTATCTCGTCGCAGCAAACCTAAGCAGGATTATTAAACTGTGAGTGCCGGGGGAAGGAATAAGGAGGTCTACGGGATATTTTTGAAAATGAAGCAAAGGGAGGAGGGGTTTGCAAGAAGCATGAATTGATATGGTTACATTTCAAATTATTGATAGATAAAATGATGAAATTGACTACAACGGGAAGTTAGTTCGTGAATGAAACCTTACACAAATGAAATCAACAAGGCAGTAATTGACAAAAAAATCAAGATTTATAATTTTACCATTATCTTGAGGATTATGACTTTAACCTTATGACTTCTAACAGTGTGGTTGACAGGGGGTCAGTTAGGGAAGTCAGAATCAACAGGCTGACCAATAGGGGCGAAGGTAGGCCAGTCTGACCACAACAGAAATAAAGCCCCCGGCTTTTACATTCAATGTAAATTTCTGAGATTTTTCTTCAAAAATAACCTTTGGAGGGTTGGAGTTGCCTGAAAACAAACTTTAGTTGTACTTTATACAAAATCCTGAGGCAACGCGAAGAAAACAAATATTGGGCTTGGAAAACAACAAGGACATAAAATACTCTCACCTTTATCCATTTCAGGTAAGTGTTTTAAAAACATCCTTCAGGGCAAGGATAGGCGGTACAAAACGAAAACAACCAGACCAAATCTCAGAACTGGCATCAGGGAATAATTTTAACGCACTTTCCTGCAAAATCCAGGCCCGAACTCCTTTTGAAACGAAGTTTTTGCAGCGCGGTCAGATATGATGAAAAACGTTAGCTGACCATTTAGGGCGATGCTCCTCTACTTTTTTCTGAGACAACCGGTATGATACTTTTATGGCGCAGCTTGCTCTGCAGCACACATATCATTTTTGTCTCGGCCTACCATAGAAGTTTCCAATGGCGAAGAACGTGATTGAATATAGAAATAAATAAAGAGAATGGTTACAGCAAATAATTTTTCACTTTTGCCACAATTTCAGCCTTAATCGAATCCAACAAAACTGGAGCAAGATAGAGGAGTTGGATAGAACGTTTTGAAACACATCTGGTTGCCGTAGGTATCAAGGAAGATGAACGAAAATGCGCCTTACTGTCATGCCAGGCAGGGCGCAAAATAGATTCAAAATATTGCGGTAGCCTGACAAAGCACTTCGAGCCAGCAAGAAACCCGATTTATGAAATTTAAAATTTTCCCCAAGCCAGACAAAGAGCGGACGAGACAATAGATGAGTTCCTCACAAGACCGCGTACTCTTTCTACAAATTGTAAACTCCATGATACTGATTTCGAAATAAAAATGCAAGTAGTTTGCAATTGAAAATGAAGCCGACTGCGGAGAAAAGCATACTCCGCTATCCCGAATATAAGCTTGAAGAGCAGCTGATAGACTGGCAAAAAGCTAAAGTTAGTTCCACCCAAGCCTCTAGAATGGAAGGAACTTTCCAAGATTTACATGGCAAGGAAATACGAACAGAAAAGACATGCTTTAGTTGTGGTTTCTCTTAACCTCAACCATGATAGCTCCCGATGCCGAACACCATAAACGTGGAGCTTTTTGCGGAGAATTGCATGGTCAACAGTATCAAAAGCCTGTATTAAATCAATGAATACAAGTCACACAAACTGACCAAGGTCCAGCCCATTGTGCCAGTCGTCAGTATAAGTGTAGAATGGAGGCATAAGAATCCAGATTGGTAAGGAGAAAAGAGACCGTTTTCTTTCATATGCTGATACAGCTGGTCAAAAACAAGCTTTAAAAATAGCCTTGAGATGACAGGTAAGACTGAAATTGGACGATAGTTGGACTTTTCTGTCTTATCACCTTCTTTAAAAATTGGAGTGACTATGGCAACCTTCTATGAGTCGGGGAACTCGTTTGTTTCAATTGAAGAAATAAACAAGGCAGCCAGAGAGTTTTCAATGAAAGGTAAGGAAAGTTTTTGAAATCGCTAGAGACATCGTCATTCCCAAAGCTCTTTGCAGTTTTAACCTTGGTCTCTGATCTCTTTAACCTGACCTGTTTTGAAGTTAAACTCAGTCTGACCTTTGTTAACTTCATAGTCACATGAAAGAAGGGGATTAGGAACAGTTGCAATTTTGTTTAACAAGATCCTTTCCTATAGAGCAAAAGAAATTGTTCATCACATTAGAAATGTCTTTTTGTGAACAGTTTCAGTACCTAACTCTTTGAGACATTCAATGTTGCTAGACTTTGATCTCTTATTAAGCAGCTCCTTAATTGTTTTCCAAGATTCCTTCATATTGCCTTGACAGGCTGAGATCTTATCAGTATAATATACATGACATGCATATTGACGTCATAATCACATTCGAATCAAATTGAGTGGCAAATTGAGTCCAAAATGGCGGATGCATGATTCGAGTGTTTTGCCTAGGTCTTCTTCTCGGATGCAAGAAGCACACTTGGCAGCTAATTAGATAACTGATAATAAGTAAAAATGTCATTGAAGAATTTAGGAAGCTAAAGTTTGTTTAATTGCTAAGCAATAAGCAGCAAAATGAACTTTTTTTCAAAAATGAATTTTAGATTTAGGCCCACGGGTTTTCCCCGACCCGTCAAATAGCCTGAAAAACGGGCGGATCTGGGGCGAGAGAGAAGGGCTGGTGATGAAACTGAAAAAAGGCGCGCAAACACCAGCTCCTCCTGCGCGGGATCAAAGATGGTGAAGAGTTGCAGGGCGCCTGGTTGCACAAATAAATAGACTAAAGATGGAGTACTGAAATTCCATAGAATTCCAAAGCGCCCTGCACGGCGAAGCCATTGGCTCGCTGCTCTGAAGCTCGACGACGGTGCTAGCTTGGACAGTGCGTGGATTTGTGGAAGCCATTTTATGTCTGGTAGGCCATATGCTTTTCAAATTTTTTTCGACTCGATTCGTAGAATTTCGTGGGTGCTTTCGCTAAAGAATTTCCAAGAACAGTAGCACAAATATCCAAGCATGGAACTTATGCATAAAGGTGAGAACGAACTGTGGCAAGTATATCAATAATTATTCTGTTTTCCTTTGTCTGTAGGAGAGAAGAACGCCGACCCAACGCATCCAGACTTCGTTCCCAGTATCTTCAAGACGACCTCATCACCCGAGAAAAGAGCAATTGAAACAAATCTTTGTCGTCATGAAAGAACACGTCAACTGGGAGAAAGACGAGGACACAGTGAGCCTGCACCTTCGCCATATCTTTCGTGGACAAAGGCTGCTCTCGCTGCAGAAATAGAGAGGTTGCAAGTGAGAATGACAGCAAACTGCTCGAAAACAGCCAACTGAAGAAAACAGTTTCTTCACTGCAGCTTGACAATGCTTCATTGAAGTCAGAAGTTTCCCATTTTAAAGACATTAATTCAACCATGTCATTTGACCAACTGTCCCTCGAAAAAGATGACCACAAAGTTATGTTTTTGACAGGTTTGCCACCTTACCAAGTAATGATGAACGTGTTTTGTTTGGCTGATCCATTCATCCAAGACCACTTCAACAGGAAGCTGGAAAATTTTCAAGAGTTTCTTCTTGTGCTTATGAGTCTGCGACTCAACCTTTGTGAGCAATACTTGGCCTACAGATTTGGCATTCACCAATCCACAGTTTGTAGAATCTTTCACCAGTGGATTATTGTTTTGTCTAGACGACTTGCTGCCCTTGTTTTTTGGCCTCAAAGGGATGTGCTTAGAAAAAACAATGCCTACAGCTTTTAGGGAGCATTTTGCTAAGTGTGCTGTGATCATTGATTGCTTTGAAGTATTTACTGAGAGACCTCAGGATTTACTTGCCAGAACGTAGCATTATCTTTCAATTAATCATGAAATTGTCAAATTCTTGTTGGTTTTGGCTAGGACTTCTATACATGACAACGAAAAAAGTTCATTGTAGCTCAAGGCTAGCCTGGTCTGTAAAGGAAGGAGACATCGTAATCTGTCTAAAAAATAAAAGAAATATGTTGACCCCTAAGTTTAGCCCAGATAGATGCACTGTTGCTAGTCGCAAAGTTACAAGGAAAGTAGCAAAGAACAAAAGGCGTACCATAACACGAAATGTATCACATTTAAAGAAAGTACCATGTTATGAGACAGTGGGAGATCATGTTGACAATGATAGCGATAGTGAAACATAACTGAGATTTAGATCGTACCGAAACAGATGATACATAGTCAGAGAACAATGAGATAGAGAGCAATGAGATAGAAAGCAGAGGAGAGAATCAGGACGTTAGGCCTAGACGATCAAAGCGATCGAGAATACCAGTTCGAAGATATGGCCTTATCTTCGAATATCATCGAGTACAGTAAGAACCCACAAAATAGAAACCTTATTTCAAAACAGCCTGTTTAGTTTCTTTTTAAAAGGTCATTAATCTGGAAGCAGGCTGGAAGGTTTCTTATCACATGGTTAAGAAACCTTCAGTGATTTCAACTGTTATATTTAAACAAACCCAGAGCAAATTCTATCAAACGGTATGTTCTTGTTACCTCTAAAATTACTCAACCACATCATACATACCAAGTATACAGATAGAGATGCTTTTGGATAAAATCTATAAAAAATGCTTGGCACCTGATTTTAACAAAGATCATTAAATTTGAATTTATTTGGGTTCCTCTTATAAGAAACGTTCCTAAAATCAGGCTGAGAAGTTTCTTATATGAAGGCACCATTTCTCGAAAAAATCTACCTGAGGTTTCTTATAAAGTGGTTTCTATTTTGCGGGTTCTTACTGTACCATCGAATATGAAGAGGTAAACAGGAGAGAAGGAGAGATTATAAACTTGGACGTGTCGTTTAAAAGAAGGGAGCATACTGTAGTGATTTATGTTCATTGTTATATTCGTGTAAATACTTCATGTCTACAAGGCAACAAACTCTCTTGTAGCGACACATGGCTACAAGGCAACAAACTCTCTTTGAATGTTGCAAAAACACACGCCATGATTGTATCCACCAGACAGAAACTCTCGAAAGTCGGAATGAAGAACTGAAATTGAAAATTCGTGAAACTGAAATGCAAGCAGGCTGCAGGGGTGGTGCCAGGGGAGGGCTAGGGGGGCTACAGCCCCCTGGTAGGAAGCATCTAGCCCCCCCTCGTCGGAGGACATTTTTGGTCCTTGTCGGAGGAAATTTGGCAAAATGACGTAAGAAAACTGCATTTTCTAGCCATTTTAGCCCTCTGTCGGAAGCTCCAGCCCCTCTGTCGGAAGATTCCTGGCGCCACCCCTGACTGCAAGTTGTTAAAAACAAGAAATACCTTGGTGTACAAATTGACTGCTCTCTGGATTGGAAAGAACAAGTCAAGGCGGTCTCTACCAAGGTTTCCAGAGCAGTAGCTTTTTGAAGCATGCCAAATCATTCCTACCGAGAGAATCTTTGAAAACTCTCTACACAGGTATTGTGGTATTGTGGAGCCGCACTTTCGATATTGTTGCTCTGTTTGGGGGTACGAAGGTTCAACTGAAATTAATCAGTTGCAAACTTCAGAATTGCGCTGCAAGAATTATAACAAACAACAGCGTCGACTCCCCAAGCAGACCACTTATTGAAGGGCTGGGTTGGAAGACCATTCAAGAACTCATTAAAAATGATTCTGGAACAATGGTCTTCAAATCCCTGAATGGGTTGGCCCCGCAATACTTGAGTAACCTTTTCACAAGACACTCAGAATGCTCCTCCCGTAGCCTCCGCAAAACAAACACGGACCTGAGGCTACCTTTGAAAAAAACAGCAAACAGTCAAAAATATTTTTCTTTCAGAGGAGCACAGTTGTGGAATAGCCCCTCAGCTGAGTCAAACAATCATCCTCCCAGAGCTTATTTAAGCTGTCGATTTAGGGTTTTTCTGTCAATTGTAAATTTTTGACATTGTAAATAGGTTTTAAGATTGTTAATAGGTTTAGTTATAATTTTGATATTAATCAATTTTTGTAATTTAGTTTAGTTTTATTTTATGGGAGGGCCTCTTGAAAATCAGCACTTCTGCTGAAGGGCTACCCTCCCCTTTAGCTAAATAAATGAAATGAAATCGCGTAGTTTGAAATCTCGTTATTTGTCTCGGCCTACTATGGAAGTCTACAGTACTGAAAAGCTACCAGCAATATTCGCATGACATAGCAACATTACAAAGCTCAATTGGCAAATTAGTTAGATTTCGAAGATCAATTTCAATATCCTTCTCGTTGCCATGAGTAGTGAGAGAAAAAATGCTATTACCACAGCAATAATCAAAGCAGATAAGATATTACATTCATGCGCTATCTTTGATTATTTGGTTACAGTGATTGTCTTTTTCAAATTTGATTTCTCTGTAAATATTGCTGATAAAGAATAAATTTGGCTAAGTAAATGAATTTTCTCGAGATTTTCCACTCAGAGAGAAAATCAGACATTTTTCAACCCTTGGGTTCCTTCTTTGGCCCACCTTGCGTAGCGCAGAGCCAAAATGAAATTCAATTATTTGTCACGAAAACATTTCATTGTTCATGATTCACTTTTGGTAAAATAGAGAACTAATTTGACCAAAAGTCCTTCTTCCAATTACGATTTTTGAATTAAATGTCGGCTCATGTTTCCAAAGGGAAGAACAGCCTAGGAAGTGTTAAATATTTTAAGGAAAATACTTCAGTTGGAGCAGCACACGAAAATTTTTGAAGAAATCCTTAACCCTATCAGTCCTAGGGTATCTGATACTCTAGGAAGACTAGGGGGAGTTCAGCTCCCCCTGTTTTATTTCCGTTCTGAACGATGTAGAGCCTCGAAACTTGGCATGTGCATAGTACATCATGAGCTGAACCCAAAAATGAAATCTGTTTTTTGTTATGTCACGTGACATGCTGATGACGTTACAATAAAGAATTTTCAAAGTCAATAGGGCTCAGTACTAAAAATTTTAAATCGTTGATTGTGAGAAAACGAAAGGCAATAAGAACATGGGTCCAATTTTAGTGTATTCTGTGGTCGAATAGCTTTTGCTTTGCAAAGAAAGATTTGTAAAAAGTGATGACGTCATCACACAGGAATTCGAAGAATGGGCGCATGCGTACAGCCAAAATACGCATAATCATAGGTTTATATTTAAAAAAATTATGCAGTTGGATAGAGGATCAAAAGTAGCATATTTATTGTTTTCCTGAATTTGCTGTAGATTTTATTAGCATTTATTGAAATTTTGCACAGACATCTCTCAAAAATTGATCGCGTTTACCCCCTGGGATGAATTTAATTTTTCTAAAAAGTTCATTTTTGATTACAAGAAGGATAAAAGCTAAAAGTCAGAAAGTTTCAGCGTTGTAAATGCACTACAAAAAAAATATGAAATTGGATTTAAAAGTAGTTTTGCAACATATTAAAACAATTTCTACGCTGATTTTAAATCAATGACACAGCAGATTTCATTAAAAATGATGATTGAAAATTCTCAATCCCAGAGCTGCAAAGCAATGTTCGTCAATTAAAAGGCAATTAACATACCAAAACTTCAGAGAGTGCTTTGGCGAGAGGTCCAGCTTGTTCAAACGGTGACTGATCACTTTCACCAACAAATTGCGCAACTCCAGAAATGGTTCGGATCGCTTCACTTATTTCTTTCATGACCAAATCCCGATTTTTCTTGGCTGAAGCAACTTCAGGATGACATAAATAAGCCTCAAAGAAACAAAGAAAAGGTGTTCATATTAATTTTGCCAGAGGTTAAGCTATGCTCATCAAATTGAAATAAAGATATAAACGTTGTAAGAAACTCTCTGTATCGTATCTTCATCTTAACAATGGCAATGTTAAGTATTCGAATTGAAAATTTTGCTGTGACAGTCATTAACCATTTTATGTGAAGAATGATATACTGGCCAGGGAAAATAAATTTATCTCAAGCCCTCTATTTCCAATGTGATATCGATTCTTAGCGATGTCAGAAAGTTATCTTCTGTGATGAAGTAGAATACATTTCTCAGAAGAATTCAGATAGAGGCAAATGTGCATAAATTGATGTGAAATACCTTTGCAGTTGTAAAGAGCATTCTACTCGATTTCTTTAGAGTTGCTCTAGCAGCTGCCATTTCATCTCTTTTTCGTGAATCTTTCAAGTCCTGCAAATTTTAGTACCGGTGAGACGACAGTGAACCAATAAATTTACAGGGTGATGGCAGCAAAATGAAAACAGATCCGCGCCAAAATGTTGCATTATGTTGCTCTTTAGATATTCAAATAAAGTTTGCTACCATCACCCTAAAAGTCCGTTGTAAAATGATGGCTCGATGACCTGTGGGAGACCAAATTTGCCTGATGACTGAACCCAGCGGTCGGCCATTTTGTATTACTATTTTGCAGCAATAAATAGCTCCATGGATGAAATGAAACAGCAGCCTCCAATGTCATAGCTTTTGTAAAAATTCTGTTAATCATCAGAGAGTTTTTGAAAATTTTCTATCTCACCGATTTAATTTCTTACATCGCATGAAGCTATTTATCACTGCAAAATAGAAAAAAAATGGCTGACCGCTGGTTTCAGTCATCAGGCAAATTTGGTCTTCTGAAGGTCATAGCTCCATCATCTTTCGACGGATTTTAACGGGGATGGCAGCAAACTTTATATGAGAGCAACATCATATAAAAGTTTTGCGAGAATTATTGCCTTTTGTCGCAATCTTAAGGCAAATGGGGCAAAATTTTTTCGGACATCCATTTGTACTTGAGATCATGCATGAAATTATGAGCTTCAAAATTCTTATTGGATAATCTTGCCAAATAAATACATTGAAGCTACAAAGAAGATAATGTGCACAATTGTGGCACACATGCTTGAAGCTTACGGTTTGGCTTCATCAAATAAAATTGCTTTGAGGTGGAAGTGAGAAAATGATATGAATATATTATATCTCGTGTTCTCCGTCTTGTACAGAATACGATACATTATAACACAAACTTCACCATCGTTCTCTGTCTATTACATTGGCATTTATAGAGTCCCAAGATGGTAACCCAGTCCAGGTCTTGATGTCATCTACCTAGTGACGTTTCGGTCTTCCTCGGTTCCTTGTACCATTGGCGCGGCCTTCTCGGATTGATTTGGATAGTCCTACTGATTATCGTTTTATATGGCAAAACTAATTAACTTTCTCTCTTTAATAACAGCTGATATAGGTTTCATTTTCGTTTGGAATCGTAGACTTTCCATCGTGATATGATCTTGCAGCTTACAGCCAGTCATAAATCTCATGGTGTGGTTTTGAAATGCTTCAAGTTTCGTAGCTGATGTTCTTGTTCAAGTTGCACATTCTAACCCGTATAAGACGACTGGGAGCACGTATGTGTTGTAGATTTTTACCTTGGTGGTTACTGGGATGCGTTTTGTGGTGAGCAGCTTTTTGTTGTTGTGAAAGGCAGCCCATCCTTTGATAAAAGGATGGGAAACTGGTATTGAGCTAATTCAGCAGAAATCTGGAATCCAAGGTATTCAAAGTTCTGCAGTTGTTCTATTGCTTCATTATTTATAAAAAGATTCTATGGCTCTTTATTCTTTGAGGTAGAAACTGACTTCGTCTTC
>REGL01001324.1:30651-41885 GCA_004194395.1 Aurelia aurita complex sp. Pacific
CTGGCCTGAAGATGACGCAATTTGATCTGTTAACGTTAAGAGATAATTTATTAGACAGGAGCCATTGAAAAAACTCCTTTCTTTTTTCACAATCTTTTTTTGAAACCTTGAAATCTGTTCATCATTATGATACAAGACAGGCTTCTAAAGGCGATATTTTTATATGACTATTAAAAATTCCTTGCTATGGTTTAAGATCTGTTAGATATGCAGGCGCCAAATCATGGAACAGCATTAATGATGTCATCAAACAATCTCCTTCAGTTTTCATTTTTCGTAGTAAACTCAAATGTTATACAATAAAGTTTGCTGCCTTCCCCGTAAAAATCCTTTGAAAAATGATAGAGCAATGACCTTCAGGAGACCAAATTTGCCCGATGACTGAAACCAGCCGTCGGCCATTTGGTCTTACTATTTTGCAGCGATAAATAGCTTCATGAATTGTAAATGAAGCAGCAGCCTCCAATGTCATAGCGCTCGTGAAAATTCCGATAATCCTCGGAGAGTTCCAATATTTCTGACCTCACAGAAATTATTTCTTACCTCACGTGAAAATACTTATCACTGCAAAATAGCAAGAAAAAATGGCCGACCACTGGTTTCAGTCATCAGGCAAATGTGGTCTGCTGAATGTCATAGCCCCATATTTTTTCAACTGATTTTTACGGGGATTGTTGCAAGCTTTAAATTAATATCTGAAGAGCAACATCATTCCAAAAGTTTGGCGAGAATCTTTTGCCGTTTTGTCACAATCTTCAGGCCAACGGGGCACAATTTTTTGAGACACCCCGTATATTCTCCACAAAACACCAAGTTAAAAATTTCTCTGAAAAATTCTACAATCTTCAAATGAACTAAAGACGTTACTACTATAAGAAATTAGGCTTTTAGTACAGGGGGTGCTCTCTCCTCGATTAGTTTATCTATTGAGAGAACTCCGCCTTAAGAAATTCCGTACCCTACAAATTCTCTTTGTATACTATTATATTACTTGTTGTTGTTAACGTTGTTTTGTACTTGTTGCAAGATGGTTTTTGTATGTCGGAATTCTAAAATGAAAACTTGAAGTTGTACTTGAAAGTTGTGTTGCATGTATCAAAAGAAGAATGGGACAATTTTGCAAAAAGAGAATTAGATCTTGCAGAGTACAAAGTACAGAGATATTTGAGCTACCGTGATGGTCAGCGCCGAAGGACATGACCCTTCTATAGAACAGACAGATAGACAGACAGGCAGGCAGATAGGCTGGCAGACAGGCAGATAGGCAGGCAGGCAGACAGAAATACATCAAATAAGAGCTAAAACCCAACTCACAGCCTGTCGAATACCGGATAGTTTGGCAAGTTTCATCAAATCATTTCCATAGCTCTTGAAGGCGTCCAATAAGTCATCTGCATTTTCAGCTCCATCTAGATCTTTTAACCTCTGTGTTACCTAATGATAGAAGAGCAATATCAACTTAATTTCTAGAAGGGGTCATGTAATTTAACATCAAGATTGGCGTTATTTACCACAAGAGATGGTATTTATCTCAACAATGAAGGTACAAATGTTTTAAGACATAATTTTGTCAATTATATCAATACTATCTGACTGCATGATTTAACTTTTAGCTTTACAAGTAGCATTAACATTTCGTCAAGTTCATTTAGGGAAAGCCATAATTTACCATGCCCATCAGACCTTGGTATTTCACAAGACTCCTTAGAAGAGAGCCAACGTGATCAAGATTCAAAGCACTTAGGACTTTGGCTATAAGCTCCAGCATAGGGTCACCTGAACAATTCTATTCACCTTCCTCTCCCTCTAATCTTACCTTATATACCTCTAATGCGCCTAGTAAATCTGAAGTTTCTTCGTTTGCATCTTCAATCAGATCCACTCATCTAGAGAGTTTGGAACAAACCATCGCAGGGAGGCCCTTTGTAAATAGTCTAGCAGCTTCCGATTCTTTGAATTTAACCCCTAGCAAAGATTCATCAGTAAATAATTCAGAAGGATCGATCAGCGAGTCTGAAAGTAATGATATCAACAAGTTTTTTAGTCTAAGGGTTGAATGTGCCAGGAATTTGCTCATAGGTTTTTTAAATATAAACAGTCTTAGAAATAAAGTCATTGATATCAGAGTGATCGCTGACAAATGTCTGCCAGATATATTACTCATAGAAGAAACGAACTTAAACTCGGATTTTAAAACTGAATTGTTTCTCATTAATAATTACAAAAGTCCAATACGCCTGGATAGGTCTGAATTTGGAGGAGGTTTCATGCAATACTCAAGGAATGGCATTATTTGCAATAGGGTGCCCACTTTTGAAGTCCCTACTCTCGAGCTATTGTGTTCTGAATTAGATGTTGCAAAAAGGAAATGGATAATGTATAGTTTTTACCGTCTCCCGAATGCTAATATAGAAACATTTTTATCAGATCTGTCCACTTCCTTAAATCGTGCATTCGATCGGTACGATAACATTATTTCAATGGGCGATATCAATATTGATGCTCAAAATAAAACAGATCCAGGTTTTGACAAATTGGCCTCTTTTTGTGATGTGTTCGGTCTGTCCAATTTAGTGACGTCGAAAACTTGTTTCACAAAGAACCATAGCTCATCTATTGACGTTATTCTAACAAATAGACCCAGGTCTTTTCAGAAGACCTCAATTTTTGAAACAGGTCTAAATGACTATCATGGTCTTGTAGCTACCACTGTTAAGTCAGCAGTTCCTAGGCTAAAACCGAAACGGATAAAATATCGCAGCTATAAAACGTTTGTCTATGAGAATTTCTTAAAAGAGTTAAAGCAAGCAAAATTTGAATGCAACGAGACCAGCTCGGTTCAATCTTACGATCATCTGACCAATACCTTCCGAAATATAGTGGATAAACACGCTCCTATCAAAACGAAGTTTCTGAGGGGAAATAAAGCACCTTTTATGAATCCAGAGCTGAAAAAAGCTATGTACACTCGTGCTAGGTTTAAAAGAAGATTAAATAAACACCCTTGAAACCAAAATGAAGTAGCTTTCGAGAAGCAACGAAATCACTGAGTTGCGTACGTAAAAAAGCCATTAAGAATCACTTCAAGGGAGTTACCAGCAATGGTCTCATGTCCAATAAAGCTTTCTGGGATCTGGTTGAACCATTTCTCTCAAATAAGGGTGCCCTAGCTGGTACTGATATCTCACTGGTTAAAAATGACAAAATAGTTACTAATGATCATGATTTATGTGAAGATCTTTCACGATTATTACATAAATATCGTCGAAAATACTACTTGTAAGAAACCTTCTAGCATTGCGATTACGAATTCGATTGATGATGATCGAGAAATTGTCAAGTTAATTCTTGCTAAATAGAACGACCATCCAAGTATTCTAGCCATACTTCAAGACCCTGGACATACTTTTGAATCCTTTTCTTTCCATGAGGTTACTGCTTGTATGGCTCCAATTGAAAATGCTCGATGGCAGTAAATCAACAGGTGTTGATCAACTTCCAACAAAAATTGTTTCTCGGCTAGCGATGATTTAGCTGTCCCTCTTACTAACGCCATCATTTGCAGCATTCGCAATTTCATTTTTCCCCAGAATGCAACAACTGCAGCAGTTTTCCCTTCAGACAAAGGTGAACCCGTTCGTACTGTGGAGAGAAATTATCGTCCAGTCAGTATACAGGGTGTCCTAAAAATATTGTTCTACGTTTGATAAAATGTTGAAAAATAGCGATAAAAGGTACAGGCTCCTTGTTAGATATCCCTGTTCCTAAGAATTTGAATTAATTTTAAACGCCAGAATCTTGCAAATCCACCAAAAATGCACGGAGCTACAAGCTTTTGAAGTTCAAGTTTGTGCAAAAGTTGAAACCAGACGCCCCTAACTGACTTGTTTTCCAAAAGACGTCCTAAAATCGAGGTAAAAGAAGACTTTCCAATGTTTTACCTCTCGTTGATATCAGATCAAACCAAATGGGACTTCCAAATTTATTCAATTCTTGTAACCGTTGCCAAAATTTACTTAAGAAGACAAATATCTACAACATGGAATGAAAACTTAATCACCGAGAGACAGGGTAATTCTAAATTGTGCAAAACAGGTATTTGGAAGTGCTTTTGAAATTCCATTTGATCTGCTTTGAATAAACGAGATGCTACTTTTACAAAATATGCAATTTAGGGGCGTCTCGCTTCAGCCTTCACACAAACTTGAACTTTGAAAGCTCGTAACTCTGTGAATATTTAGCTGATTTGCTAGCTTCTGGTGTCTGAAATTAATTTGAAATCTCAGCAATATGGTTATTTTACCATGGCGCTCGTTCAATATTTTGTCATTCTTTAATATCTAATCAAACGTCGAACAAATTTTGTGGGACACCCTGTACTTAACACTTTTTCCAAAATCTTTGAAAAAATTCTAAAGGAACAGCTCAGCCCCTTCCTTGATAAGACCCTTTCGATTTTCATTGCAGCTTATCGAAGAGCCTATAGTACACAGCATGTTTTGATTAAAATTTTAGAAGAGTGGAATCCAAGCTTGACAATAACTTCATTGTAGGGTCCATCTTGATGGATCTGTCAAAGGCTTTTGATTGCATCCCGCACGATTTGATAATAGCCAAACTTCATGCATATGGCTTTGATCAAAATGCATTGGTTCTTGTCTATTCCTATCTGGAAAAAACGGAAGCAGAGTGTCCGGATAAATAATGTCTACAGTTCCTTAAAAGAAATAGTATCAGGAGTACCCCAAGGATAAGTGTTAGGTCCTTTTCTTTTCAATTTCTATATAAATGATCTTTTCTCTTTCATAAAGCAAGCAACCATGTACAATTACGCTGATGATAATACGCTAGCTTTTTTTCCAAATCCTTGCCGGATCTTGTCAAGGTTCTTGAAAGTGAAGCAAACAGCGCTCTCTCTTGGCTCGAACAAAATGAAATGATTGCTAACCCTAACAAATTCTATGCACTAAAACTGCTGCTGTCTGCCCTTTAGACAAAAGTGAACCCGTTCGTACTGCGGAGAGGAATTATCATCCAGTCAGTGTACTTAACGCTTTTTCCAAAATGTTTGAAAAAATTCTAAAGGAACAGCTCAGGCCCTTCCTTGATAAGACCCTTTCGATCTTTATTGCAGCTTATAGAACAGCCTGCAGTATACGGCATGTTTTAATTAAACTTTTAAAAGAATGGAAATCTTAGCTTGATAATAATTTTACTGTAGGGTCGGTCTTAATGGATCTGTCAAAGGCTTTTTATTGCATCCCATACGATTCCAAACTTCCAAAAATAGCCAAATTTCATGCATATGGCTTTGATGAAAATGCATTGGTTCTTGTCTATTCCTATCTGAATAAGGGAAGCAGAGTGTTCAGATAAATAATGTCTACAGTTCTTTTCAAGAAATTTTTCAGGGGTACCCCAAGGATCAGTGTTAAGTCAAAATCCTTTCAACTTCTACATAAATTATCTTTTCTCTTTCATAAAGCAAGCAACCATGTACAGTTAATTATGCTCATGACAACACGCTAGCTTTCTTTTCCAAGTTGCTAAAGTCGGCGGCGGTGTATGTCTCGCGGGATTTGAAAAAACATGTGCAATAACAAAACAAGCAATAGAACGATCCAAGAGCGGATTGGCAGAAAAGAGATCCCTAAAAAAACAGCATGTGTCCCTAATGAAAAGCTGAGCACAAAAATCAAAACAACCAATCAACCAAAATGTAAGCGAAAATCAAATCTATGTATCAACCTGCCCAGTGTTCAATCCCTTAGGGGTCGATATTGCCAGAAGCTTTCCCACATCCTTTTTCCCCCTATCGATTATCTTTCGACTAATATCCTTCAGAAACCTGTGGTGGCCTTCCCCAGTAAAATGCCTGACGAATTCCGCCTGGGTGCACTGATTGGTACTTTTATATGTATAGCTAGGTATGAAAATCGAATAGAAATAAGGTAAAAAACAAACAAGCAAACATCAGGAATTAAACTCTCAAATCTTGAAACGAACTTCAAATTTGTGTACTCTCTACATAAGGTAACTCTTTGTTATGATTAGTTAACGATCATAATTCTATTTCTGAACCAAAAAAATGTATTAGATTTATATTTCAATTGCAAGCAAATTATCAACCAGAATGGAATATGGAGTTTTCGTTCTGATACAAATCCCTTACACGCATTTTTCTAATTTCCGGAACTAAATGATAAGTGATTTTACCAAACAAAAATTTCACAGCTAAGGCAGCCTTTGAATGATAGATTAACATATTAGTTTTGAGTGTCAGCCACGTACTTTTCATTCCACAGTAATCCAAACGCATTAACTTTTCTACTAGCCACCCGGTACTTTTAATTCAAACGAGACAAAGAACTTGTGTATCCGCACGAAGTATTATGCTATCTCTAAAACTAAAAAGGACATTGGTCTACTAAAATATTTCTCCAAATATCTGCCCAGACATACCCTGAACAAAATATATAAACTCTTTGTACGACCCCACCTGGACTACGGATTATCTATCATATTCCATCTAAAGTATCTGAATTCAGTCAAAACATCATTTTACCAAATCTAATGGAAAAACTAGAGTCTGTTCAATATTCTGCTGCTCTAGCTGTAACAGTTACATGGAGGGGATCATCACGTGAAAAGCATTACACAGAGCTTGACTGGGAGTCTCTAAGTTCCTGAAGGTGGAGTAGACGCCTGACTTTGTGCTATAAGATTATGAATAATCTCACCCCGTTGTATACAAAGGAAACAATCCCGCCACGCCATGTGTCGAATTACTCCCTTCGCAATCAGGATGCTATTGGGCGAATAAAGGCAAGAACAGAAAAATTTCAATATAGCTTCTATCCAAACTGCATCTCTGAATGGAATAAACTTGATCCTGAACCCTAACCCTAGGTTAGGCTTGGACCGTCCGTTCCTATTTTTAAGACACAGCTTCGATCAATAATTCGTCCCCCTCCAAAACCTGTATTTGGTATTCATGACCCGATAGGCCTATCACATCTTTCCCAAATAAGGGTCGGTGTCAGTAAACTAAGCTTCCACAAATTCAAGCACAATATTAGAGACACCGTAAACCCAATGTGCCCAACGCATGACGGTATTGAGGATACGGAGCACTTTTGTTGCTTTGCCCTTCATTTGACATTCAACAACAAAATCTTCTCACTAGAGCTTCGGATCTACTACGACCATTTAATGATATCACCAGTCTTTCAAACGATTTTCCAATGCACTTTTTACCACATAGTGACCAAGACCTGTCTAATGACCTGAGTAGAAATATACTCGAACTTACTACCGGGTGCGCCAAAATAAGCTATGCACGTTTGACAGGCCACAATAAATCGCACATTGGACAAATTTTGAACATTCATGACTTAATCTTTAGCAAAAAGCCTGAATTAGATTCTAGGATTTTTGCAAATGTTTCTGTTTTCAGTTGTTAGAGCTAAACGCGAGTTTCTTAAAATGTCGTTCTCGAAAACACTGCAAAAGATAAAAGAGTCGATCGAATTTTCTAAAGGATCAAGATGAATTTTGGTCTAGAAATCGATTAATTAATCGACACAATTAATCGATACAATCAATCGACTTCTAAATCCCAAATCACCACTAAATATTGTTCTCTTTTTCCATTCATGTCGCATCTTTAGAAAATTTGATCGACGATTTTTGATCGTGTTCAGTATTTTCGAGAACGTAAATTTTAAGAAACTCGCGTCTAGCTCTGAGAACTGAAATTAGAAAAAATTTTCATGAATGGTGGATTTAGATTATTCAATGTTTTGTAAATTTCAATGCAAAGAGTTCTTTGACGCGAGACTTGCATAGTACATCTTCCTGACTTTTGTCTCAAATCATCATATGAGCTCTTATGATCATTGTAAAGAAATCTTAGTGCAAGCTCTTGTAACTTTTCAATTTTATGAAGCGACTTCATGGAAGAAAAATACCAAACTAACGGACAATAATTAAAGTTAGAGTAAACAAAGCTTTGTACAAGTACCTGTTCTGCTCAAAACCAATAAATGATCTCAGTCTTTTCAAAACGTTTAGTTGTGTCGCAGCTTTTTTACAAAGATTTGATATGTGCTTATCAAAGCTCAATTTGTTATCCAGAGTAACTCCCAAAAGTTTTACAGTTTCTTCTGATTTGATTTCATGACCTTGAAAGCTTATATTTTGTCCACTAGTATCTTTCCGATCCTTTCTTACTAACAAAGCATGAAATTTCTCAGGGTTAGCAATCATTTCATTCTGTTCTAGCCAAGTTAAAGCAACATTGCTTTCATTCTCCAAAACTCTGACAAGCTCGGGCATAGTTTTGGAAAAATATGAAAGTGTATTATCATCAGCATAATTATGAAGGGTTGCCTGCTTTATATTCAGAAAAAGATCATTTATAAAGAAATTAAATAAAATTGGACCAAGCACAGAACCCTGTGGAACTCCTGATACAACATATTTTAAGGAACTATTTGAATTATTTATCCGGACACATTGTTTTCGACGTTTTAAATAGGAATATATAAGAACTAACGCATTTTCATCAAAACCGTATGCATGTAATTTTGCTATGATTAGATCATGTGGAATACAGTCAAAGGCCTTTGAGAGATCCATGAAGATTGCTCCTACGACGAAATCTTTGTCAAGTTTTGCCCTCCATTCTTCCACTAGATTTATCAACACATGTTGTGTACTGTATGCTTTTCTGTAAGCCGATATAAAAATAGAGAGTGTTTTATCTAGATGTGAGATAAGCTGTTGTTTTAAGGCTTTTTCGTAAATTTTTGAAAAAGTATTTAGAACACTGACAGGACGATAATTTCTTTCAACAGTGCGATTCAGCTCCCCTTTGTCCAAGGGGCAAACCGCTGCTTTTTTCGCATTTTCTGGAAATCTAAAATTACGTATACTACAGTTAATAGCATTGGTTAATGGAATTGTAAGCTCATTTGCAGCAAGTGATACTAGTTTTGGGGGTATTTGATCCTCACCTGTGGATTTTCTCCCATTCAAACTTTTTAACAATATTGCAACATCCCGAGCTTCTATTTCCTTGAAAGAAAAGGTTTCAACATTGCAATCTAGGTTTTGTACTATGGCTATAACACTTGGGTGGTTCTTGTGCTTTTCTACGATCAGTCTAACGACGTCCCTATCATCATCAATGTCTGTTGTATCAGCAACACCACAAGGTTTCTTACCACTAGTGTTCTCTACAATATCTACGAAATAATCATTAAATAATTCAGTTAATTCTCTATCATCGGTTATGATTTTTTTGTCTTTAACAAGAGAGATATCTGAGCCAACTAGTGCTCCTTTGTTGGATAAAAATGGTTTGACAAGATCCCAAAAAGCTTTATTAGATATCAGACCATTTTTAGTAGCTTTATTAAAATGATTTTTGATGGCTTATCTCCGCAGTGCAACACATTTGTTACGTTGCTTTTTAAACTTTGCCTCATTTTCATATGTAGGATTTTTGTTATATTTCTATTTCAATCTAGATCGAGTGTAAATTGCCCTATTCAATTCTGGTGTCATAAAAGGGGCCGAGTTTCCTCACTGAACTTTTGATTTTAACGGCGCATGTTTTTCAACCAAGTTTCGGAAAGTACTAGTTATGCTATCATAGGATTTATCAGGATCATTCGCATAATATTTAAAAATGGCTTTCTTGACATCTTGAAGAAGCTTTTTGGAGTCAAACCTTTTATAACTACGGTATCTAATTAGTTTAGGTTTGGGCCTAGCAATCATTACCCTCATTGATGTAATTACAAGACCATGACAATCACTAAGACCAGTCTCAAATACCGAGGTATTTAGAAAGCTCCTTGGTTTGTTGCTAAGAATTACATCAATGGAAGAGCTGTGATTTTTGTAAAGCATGTTTTTGCTGTTTGACAACCCAAATACATCACAAAAGGATGCAAGTTTATTGTATCCAGGGTGTTGCGTATCATGAGTATCGATATTAACATCTCCATCACTATTACATTTTCATATTTATCTAGCGCCTTGTTCAAAGAAACCGATAAATTAGCAAAGAAAGTATCTAGATTTGAATCAGGGGGCCTATAAACACCAAATATAATCAATTTCTTTAAATTGGTTGCTATCGAAAGCCCCCCCCCCCATGCGTTCTTGCTTTCAAATAGAAAATTTGTTAAAGCCAAGCAACTGAATGTTTTCAAGACACTACATAGCTTTTTGTTTACATATCAGACTTACCGAATGACCCTCTCTCTTGTTTTTTAATTATGCCTCGATGGCTTTCATTGCCTCTGCCCACTTCAGGGTCATAAATTAGGCCTATGTTATGTCGTAGTAATATCTGAGAACTTTAATGAAAGAGCCATGCAAGATAAACACCAAGTCAAACTTTCCGGTGGCTCGCACCACATTTGAAATCCAGCCAACAAAATAAATGTTTTTGCGCATTGGGAAAACTCTTTTCTTATGTAAAACAGAANTATTGTATCCAGGGTGTTGCGTATCATGAGTATCGATATTAACATCTCCATCACTATTACATTTTCATATTTATCTAGCGCCTTGTTCAAAGAAACCGATAAATTAGCAAAGAAAGTATCTAGATTTGAATCAGGGGGCCTATAAACACCAAATATAATCAATTTCTTTAAATTGGTTGCTATCGAAAGCCCCCCCCCCCATGCGTTCTTGCTTTCAAATAGAAAATTTGTTAAAGCCAAGCAGCTGAATGTTTTCAAGACACTACATAGCCTTTTGTTTACATATCAGACTTACCGAATGACCCTCTCTCTTGTTTTGCAATTATGCCTCGATGTCTTTCATTGCCTCTGCCCACTTCAGGGTCATAAATTAGGCCTATGTTATGTCGTAGTAATATCTGAGAACTTTAATGAAAGAGCCATGCAAGATAAACACCAAGTCAAACTTTCCGGTGGCTCGCACCACATTTGAAATCCAGCCAACAAAATAAATGTTTTTGCGCATTGGGAAACTCTTTTCTTATGTAAAATAGAAAGATATTTCTTTCACTCTCCGTAATAAAAGGAGCTCGCACCATTAAACACTCCCGTGAGAATATTACAATGACTCAATCTACGATAAAATCAACAATAACTTTAGTACAAGCATTCCTAAAGCTTGGTTCCAGTTACTGGGATGTTACAGGGAAGGCTTGACCTTCCAGACAATTCTTGTTTTTCCAGGCTTTCAGC
>REGL01001324.1:79804-93316 GCA_004194395.1 Aurelia aurita complex sp. Pacific
AAGAACGATCCTTGTGTGGTACTTTTATGAAAATAGAGGAAGGAGGGGCAGAAAGTGTTATTGAATACACATGATTTGTAAAAAGGAAACTTTATTATAGTTTTCAGGGAAGAACCCAGACTGAGGGCTCACCACACACACACAGCACTGACTAACAGCAGGAAAATTAAACGAGGTTTTGAGACAAAATAAAGAAGGCTGTCAAGCAAATTTATCACAACAGAACAGGCATGATAATGTTGCATAGTTTTATACGTGGGGGTGGAGTGGTTTGTAAGTGCAGTGTTTATGTTAGGCAGTGTTAGGCCTAAAAATTAGTTTTGGGGTATTTTGCTGGGATGTTTGGTATTTTGAAAGCTGGCGTTGCAAATAATTCCAGTTAAGACAAATATGTGTTGAGTTAAACTGGCAATCTAATGCTTTTCGTAAAGTATTCTATGTCGTAACATCTCAAAGCAAAGCCAGCCCGTGGTAGGACCAACAACCATAACAGTAAACACACATAGTCTATACTGTATAATGGCCTAAAGTTGTTAAACCAAATAATAATATTGCCGAAAATAGTTCAAATACATACCTCTCTCCGGATGAATTCCAAAGAATTACGGAAAGGAGACAACTCAGAATCATTACGAAACAGTTGTGCCAATCTAAAAGAATACCACTGCTAACAAAATCCTGTCTCTGAGGTAAGATTTCGCAGCGAGATTTTGCCAAACCTTACGGTAAAGTTTCTGTCCAATGGCTGACGCAGTCGTCCAAATCGTTATCGTTTTCTCGGGTAATTCCATCCGACTTCATCCAAAATAGTGTAGTAAATATATTGATAAATCCTTTCTGTAATATTTGCACCAAGAAATACATTAAAAAATTGCATTCTGTGGTCGATGCGAGCGGATATTTCGAAGCACTATTTCACAATACAAATCCTCCATTGACAAGTTGGTGTTTCACCCAAACAACTTTCACGTCTTTAAAATTTTTGCCACGCGCATTGTCCCGCAGCACAGCCCCTTTAAAGCCCTCTTTTCGAAATTTGTAAAACAAAATGATTGCGAGGTTCGGTTTTTAAAAATATCGTTTCCTATCGTTTATCGTTTCCTGTCTTCAACTCTTCCGTCCTCGCCGGTTGGTTCGGCTGGTCTGTCGGTCGTTTATATCAAAGTGACGTCATGAATATTAATGAGCACGTTCTGATGGGTTGCATTTCGTGTTGACCGAAAATGACCGGAAGTGAATATTTTCGTCGACTTTGAACGTTTCTTGCAGTGATGCGGTGTAATTTTTCCGCGTTGATTTAATCTTAAAAGGTAGTGAATTTATCTAAGATATGTTTAAAACTAAAATCGTTTTGATTTAAACTTCCTGGTAAACTCCACGCAAACTGACAGGAGTGATGGTCTTATTTTAAGAGATTTTTATCCGTATTTGGGCAAATTTTTGAATTCATTGTTTTTGGTGACGTAAGCAGCGCCTTGAAAACCATGACATTTAGAAAATGCCGTAGATCGTGGAAATGTTTTTGAAGCGGCGTGGTCTGCTTGCTGGTTGCTTTCAAGAAAACTTTTTAATTCTGAACGAAACGAAGCAATAAACCAATATGCAGAGCACTAGCGATCCTTTTACTGCCAGTGAAGGACAAGATCTGGGTTCTTTGTTAGAGATGCTTTCATGTTTTCAAATAAGTCTCCAACCGGCCAGAAAGAAAGAGACAAGAAGAAGCAGCCTCCAACGAAAGAACTCGGACATTTATGGATCAAGAACTAAAATCGTTTTGTTTATGATGGCAGATGTCTTTGATGGAAAAATGGATAGCAAATTATAGAAAATATGTTATTTCTACTTGGGCAAGTTCCTCTCAATGATGGAGCAACTCAATGCAGTATGGAAATCTCCTCTTGTTGGCTCTAAAAACTCACAGACAAGGAAGATAGGGAAAGATGCTGTCTATCGAAATTGCAATGACTATTTCTGAATGGACAACGGCAATAACTGCTTTTTGGTAATTTTCAGAAACTCATGAATAAGCATGGCAGTAGGGGCTACAGGGTGAAACGGGCGAGCTTTGGGTAAATGGGAGGGCAAATAAATAGAATACAATTCTCAAAAATGTTAACGCTTTTGTGACGCACAAATGTACTCTAGGGACACGGGACCTGTTGTCCCCTGTGTATTAAATTTGGTTGTTTTTCATCTGTTATGTTGTTTACGTCGAATAGTTGTTTTGTTCATTTGGTTTAGTTATATAGTGACATGTAGCATAGTTTTAAGCCTCGGTTCGATGCTCGTAGCTATAAAAGCGAAGCACGCCTTGCTTTCGGGGCTTCTAGAGACAGTGAAGGTGAACATGATAGAAGACCGGGACACGAAGAAACTTTGGCAGCACGCGGTGGCGTTTGCTTTGGATTTTGCTGAGCCTTTATAGCTACGAGGAAATAAAGTTTGTAAGTATCATTGACCCTGTTGTATTGTATTAATTTCTTCGTATTCTTCGTTATTTCTTGTGTATGCATTATTCGTTAGTTTCTTATTCGTTTTGATTATGCTTCATTTATGCGTATATTTGGTCTATTTGAAGTTGATTTGAGTTTGATTTATCGTAGCAAACCGCATCATTTTAAGCCTAAAGCCAGTTGTTGTTATTGCTGTGGTTCTTGGGTTTTTGGGCTTTGGATGTGAGTTGGAAAATTCCCCTGTAGCGATGCTTTAGAGATTCGTGGCTACATCAGTTTGAAACTTTCATGATGGATGAGCAAGAAAACTTTGGAATATCAGATGAGTATTTGGTGATGTCAAATTCAGAGTCCCGTAACAGAAGGCGAATAGATGCCGAAGAACGAAGAAAGCTGAAACAGACCAGAGCAAATGCGAAGCGTGGGTTTACGAGAGCACTGAACCGAGTGGCAGAAACCATGCTGGCCGAATCGTCCCTCTCTGAAGTGATCACGAGTGAAATCAACTTGAAAACAGCCTTTGACGAATTCTGTCGTGCATGTGAGCTCTATCGCGATTCTCTTGTCGAAGAAGACGATTTGGATGAAAGCCGTGCATATTTTCACGAAGCCGAAGTGAGATTTCTGGCGATGAAAGACCGTAAAGCCCTACGTTTTGAGCAAATTCAGCAGCCTGGTCAAGCAGACAGAGAGCATGATATTACCCCTGAAGACTCGGTAAGCCAAATTCATTCTACTAATGATTCTTGTAAGTCTTCTAGATCATCGATGCGTTCCAGTGAGCGACTTCTACAGGAAACACGATTGACAAATGCTACAAGAAGGGCATCGTTGATGGCAGAGGCATCATTTTTGAAGATGAAACAGTCACTTGCAAATCGAGAGATACAGTTGCAACAACAAAGAGAGGATTTGGAAATGGAGATACAGTTGAGGAAACTTGAAGCAGAGGATGAAGTTTGCAATGATTTTGAGACCGTGATATCACATGCTCAGTCTGCAACTCCGTATGTTGGACGTGGACAAGTGAACCCCCATGTACACTCCGCTCCTCCACAGTTGCCCATGCCTGGTGTGTCGCACAGTGTCATCTCACGCAGTGGCGTTCAAGGTCATGTGATTGGTGCTCCTCCTCAGTTGTCAGTGAGTCAGTCCTTTGGTGAGCCAGTGAATCCCCATGTCCAGTCCGCTCCTCCACAGTTGCAGATGCCTGGTGTGTCGCGCAGTGTCATCTCACGCAGTGGCGTTCAAGGTCATGTGATTGGTGCTCCTCCTCAGTTGTCAGTGAGTCAGTCCTTTGGTGAGCCAGTGAATCCCCATGTCCAGTCCGCTCCTCCACAGTTGCCCATGCCTGGTGTGTCGCGCAGTGTCATCTCACGCAGTGGCGTTCAAGGTCATGTGATTGGTGCTCCTCCTCAGTTGTCAGTGAGTCAGTCCTTTGGTGAGCCAGTGAATCCCCATGTCCACTCCGCTCCTCCACAGTTGCCCATGCCTGGTGTGTCGCACAGTGTCATCTCACGCAGTGGTGTTCAAGGTCATGTGATTGGTGCTCCTCCTCAGTTGTCAGTGAGTCAGTCCTTTGGTGAGCCAGTGAATCCCCATGTCCACTCCGCTCCTCCACAGTTGCCCATGCCTGGTGTGTCGCGCAGTGGTGAACAAGATCATGATTTTGGTGCTCCTTCACAGTTACCATTTCCTTGCATGCAACAAGAATCACTGCAGCACCATGACATGAATGTTTCCCCAGAAGAAAGCATCTCCATGCAAAATGAAATAAATGACTCAGGTATTGAATATCTTGAAACTATGCGTAAATTAGCTGCTGCAACATTGCTACCAAAATCTGAACTGATGACATTTGATGGTGATCCTTTAAAATATTTCTCTTTCATAAAATCCTTTGAAAATAATGTGGAAAAAGATCTTTGTGATTCTAGCAGGCAGCTTCAACTTCTCATTCAATACTGTACTGGAAAGGCAAAGAAGGTGATAGAAAATTGCATTTTGCTGAGCCCATCAGAAGGATACAAGGAGGCCAAGAAGTTGCTGGCAGAAAGATTTGGAAATGTGTACAAAGTGACTAATTCTTGGATATGCAAAGTGACGAATGGACCAATGATAAAACCTGGTGATCGAGAAGCATTGATTGATCTGGCAGATGATTTACACAATTGTGAACTTACACTCAAGGCAACAGGGAGACTGAATCAAGTCAACAATGAAGACTGCTTAGTGAAGATTCTGGAGAGATGTCCTGGCTTCGTCAAATCTCGCTGGCAATCAAGGGTTTATGAATTCCGAGAGCGTGGACACAACCCAAACATCGAAGATGTTAGAAAATTGGTGAGAATGGTAGCTGTTGAAAAGAACGACCCTGTATTTGGTGCACTCATGGAAAGGGATGGCAATAAGCAGACAACAAGGGACAAACGCATGAGACGACCTGGACATGTTGCTGATAAGTCAAGCCACAGCAGGCACGTGAACTTCAACATCCAGACAAATGCTGACCAGAAACCAAATGACAATGAAGGCAATGCAAGATGCTATCTTTGTGAAGGCAAGCATAAACTAGAAGTATGTGAAGATTTCAAAGGCAAAACTGGCGTGGAACAACTCCAATTAATTCGTTCTCGCAAACTGTGTGACAACTGTTTGTCTTCGAGTCACTTCTCAGCTGGCTGCAAGCGTCGAAACGAATGCAAAGTGCCTGGTTGTCCTTTGAGAAGAAAACACATGACATCGTTACATGAAGCAGTTATGGCTTTCGAGAAGAAACGTCGAGAGACGACAATATCTGGAGCAGCTACAGATCAGCAGCAGTCCAGAAGAACAAATCAAAGTCAGTTTGTTGGATCGAATATGCACACTGGGGCCGGATGTAGCAAAGGATTGACAATTGTGCCAGTAAAGATCAAAGGAAATGGACAGAGCAAGGTGATATGTACATATGCTATGCTAGATACTGGCTCAACTGCTTCATTCTGCACAGAGGACATCTTGAAGAAGCTTGGAATCTCTGGAACACGATGCAAAATGTCTTTGGCTACAGTTAACAATGAAGAGCAACATGAATGTGTCATGGTCAACTTGGATGTCATGGATCTGGACGAGAATGTCATGATTGAAGTCCCAAATGCCTTCTCTGTGAAGAAACTGAATGTGTCATTGGAATCAATCACAAAGCAAGATGATGTTGACAATTGGCCCTACCTGCATGGTGTAACAGTCCCAAGGGCACTTGCGAATCAAGATGTTGGTCTCCTTATTGGTGTGGATGTGCCAGAGGCGTTGCAACCAGAAGAGATTAGAAGAGCACAAAATGGTGGACCTTATGCAGTGAAGACGAAATTCGGTTGGACGCTTAATGGACCACTTTGGAGATATGGTATAAACCGAAAGCAATGCTATCTCATTTCTTCCCGCGAAAATGATGACACGTTAGAGGAACAATTCAAGCAGTACATCAATCGTGACTTTTGTGAATCAACTACTGACAACAACTGCAAAGCGATATCGATGGAAGATAAGAAGGCACTAGCAGTACTCGATGACACAGCCAAACTTGTTGATGGGCATTATCAACTTGCTATACCGTGGAGAGACATCCAACCATGTCTGCCGAACAACAAATCAGTGGCGGAACACAGACTGAAACACCTGAAGAGGAAGTTGTCAAGGGATGTTGGCCTCTGTGAGAAGTCTACCAACTTTATTGATGATCTCATGATGAAAGACCACGCAAGAAAGGTTCCTCAAGATCAGATCAGTAGAAATGATGGAGCAGTATGGTATCTACCACATCATAATGTGTTCAATGCGAAGAAGCACGAGAAAGTCAGAATAGTTTTCGACTGTGCAGCAACATACCGTGGGAAATCACTGAATGACAATGTACTGCAAGGCCCTGACTTCACGAATCCACTTGTTGGCGTTTTACTCCGATTCCGTCAAGAATCAATGGCACTGATGGCAGATGTTGATTCCATGTTCCACCAGGTACGTGTTCACCCAAATGATTTTGATGCATTGCGCTTCCTTTGGTTTCCCCATGGTGATTTAAGCAAAGATCCAGAAGAGTATCAGATGCTCGTCCATTTGTTTGGTGGTGTATTGTCGCCATGCTGTGCAAGCTATGCTCTGAGGAAGACAGCTGTCGACAATGCAGACCGATATGGCTTTGAAGTCACTGAAACTGTGCGCAGAAATTTCTATGTGGGTGGCCTGTTGAAGTCAGTCAAGGATACTCAATCTGCAATCAAAATGTACAAAGAAGTTACTGAGATGCTATCTCATGGAGGATTCCATCTGACGAAGTGGACAAGTAACAAGCGAGAAGTATTGGAGGTCATTCCAGACTCTGAGTTATCAAAGGAACTGAAGAATTTAGATTTTGAAAAGGACACGCTCCCAACTGAAAGAGCCTTGGGTCTCCAATGGAATACAGAAAAATGTAAAGGTCAATACAACATTGGTTTCAAGGACAAGCCAGACACAAGACGAGGCATATTGAGCATCGTATCATCAGTGTATGACCCCCTTGGATTTGTCTCACCGTTTCTCCTTCGAGCAAAGATGATTCTACATCAGCTATGTCGGAAGAAGCTGGCATGGGATGATCCTGCCCCAGAAGAAAAACTTCAATGTTGGAAGCAATGGCTTGCAGAACTACAAACACTTCAAGAATTTTCTGTTGACAGATGCTTCAAGCCAGAAACATTTGGTGAACCAAACATGACGGGGCTACACCATTTCTCAGATGCTTCTGAAGCAGGTTATGGAGCAGTCTCATACATCAGAATGACTAACAACAAAGGCGCGGTTCACTGTGCATTCGTAACTGGAAAGTCACGACTATCCCCTTTNCCCTTGGATTTGTCTCACCGTTTCTCCTTCGAGCAAAGATGATTCTACATCAGCTATGTCGGAAGAAGCTGGCATGGGATGATCCTGCCCCAGAAGAAAAACTTCAATGTTGGAAGCAATGGCTTGCAGAACTACAAACACTTCAAGAATTTTCTGTTGACAGATGCTTCAAGCCAGAAACATTTGGTGAACCAAACATGACGGGGCTACACCATTTCTCAGATGCTTCTGAAGCAGGTTATGGAGCAGTCTCATACATCAGAATGACTAACAACAAAGGCGCGGTTCACTGTGCATTCGTAACTGGAAAGTCACGATTATCCCCTTTGAAGTATATGACAATTCCACGTCTTGAGTTATCAGCTACAATGGCAGTGAAATTGGACCAAATGATCAGAAAGGAGCTCGATTGCGAAATCAACAAATCATTCTTTTGGACTGATAGCCAAGCAGTTTTGAGGTACATATACAATGAAAACAGAAGATTCCAGGCATTCCATGCAAACAGGCTGGCAATCATATATGATGGCTCTGACCCAGAACAATGGAGGTACATCGACACCGCTTCGAATCCTGCAGACGACGCTTCAAGAGGCTTGCATGCTCACCAGCTGTCAAGTAGCTCCAGATGGATTCAGGGTCCCCCATTTCTATGGCAAAGTGAAAGATCATGGCTAGTGAAGCCGGAAATTGATGAAATCCCTGATGATGACGTTGAGCTGAAAAAGAAAGTGCGGTCATTTGCAGTCAACGACGAGAAAGAAGCAAGCATCATTTCTCTAATGTTTCTGAAATTTTCTGTCTGGATGCGACTGAAGAAAGCTGTTGCATGGATTCTCCGCTTCAAACAATAGTTGCAAAGTAAAATACACGATGGAGGGAATCAGTTGGTTAGCACTGGTCAACTGACATTCGAGGAGATACAACAAGCTGAAAGATGCATTCTATGGCACGTACAAAGACAAGCATATGAAGACGAAATTAACAAGCTGAGATCAAGAGTTGTTGTGTCCAAATCTAGCTCTCTGCGAAGACTGGACCAAGTGCTGTTTGGAGAACTGCTTTGCGTTGGTGGCCGTCTGAAGCATGCAGCATTATCTGACGAAGCGAAACATCCCGTTATACTTCCGAAGCAGCACCACATTGTTGATCTGATGGTCAGACACTACCATCACAAGTCTGGGCATTCTGGCGTTGAACATGTTCTCTCACTGATCAGGGAAAGATTTTCGATAGTGAAGGCAAGAGTTCCAGTGATTTAAATCAGCAAGGCAGATTTACTGACTGTTCCATACGGCAATGATTTCTTTGCTGCCAAAATTTCCGAATCAAATCAAGAATTTGTTGAAATGTCTCCACCCACTGATTTAAAAGGAAGACCAATAGTAGCAGGTCCTGTTTCACCAACCCAAAGACTTAGTGAATTCATTGACACTCTTATAAAACCAATCATTACGCATTTAGACACTTACATCAAAGATGACTGGGACTTCCTCCGCAAGATTTCATATGAATTTAGTAATCCGGTTTCATTGTACTCGTCTGACATCACAAGTCTTTACACAAGCATCCCTCACAGCCTTGGCATCGAGGCGCTTAAATATTGGGTCGAAAAAAGAAGAGACTTGATTCCAGTTCGCTTTTCAAATGATTTTATCGTTGAATCGGCAAAGTTCGTTCTCGAAAATAACAATTTTTTGTTTGATAACGAATTGTATAGACAAATCAAAGGAACAGCTATGGGAACTAAGTTTGCCCCTTCATACGCNTAAAGCCAGTGGTTATTATTGCTTTGGTTCTTGGGTTTTGGGCTTTGGATGTGAGTTGGAAATTCCCCTGTAGCGATGCTTTAGAGATTCGTGGCTACACTAATTCTAAAAGAACATGAACACAATGGATTGAAAGTAACTCTATATTTTAGCACCTCAATTTATACATTAAATGATTTTACTCAGTTACTTATAATTAGAGGAATTGATGTTCGTAAAATCAAGGGTGTTAGGACACGGATGTTTCGATTACGTATTTATTTACCTTGTTTTGATCTTTTTCTTTTTTTCTTGTCTTGTTTTTCTCAGTTTTCTTTGTGCAACTGAACGGTTTAGGCCCAAATGCCTCGTGTTAGTTGAATATATCTTCCTTGTATTCCTTCCGTGTCTTAGCGCGCCTTCGCAGAAGAAAGGTTTCAAACCGCAAAGCCATACTAAAGACTTTATATTAACGATGTTTTTGAGGCTAATCTTGGCAGAGGTTTTCGGACATTGGCTGTGGTTTTCGGACGGTGAGTTCACAATGCAGAATGTGCCAAGAAGATTATTTTTCTGTTTATACTTGGCAAACATTCTGTCTATAAACTCTTTTGCTTCATTTTTCTTGTCTTTTTTCTGTTCTTGAATGCGAAAACAATGATTCGACTGTCGGTTCTTGTAATGTCATTCTGGAGAGCTCTTGGTACACACAAAACAATCTAAAAGGTAGGAGATGCGTTCGAAAATGTTGTTTTGATCTCATTGAATTTTTCGATTGATGTATGTATAGACATTTTATGAATGAAATCTCAAAATCCAAAAACATACAAATCTGATCTTTATTCATGCTCTCAAACAACTGATTTATTTGGTGTCCGAAAACCACCGCCATGAACTTTATAAGACCATTCGATATGGCATCCGCTGTCCTCCCTTCAGTGAAACTGTTTTAAGTCTTTGGCATAATGCTATGCGTTATTTACATGCTAGACATTCAATCTAAGTGATTATTTAAGATTTTTTCCTCTTTCTGGAATGGATTCAGAGATTTGAATTTGGGGTGCGATATTCTCAACGACAACTTCTACACTGCCAAGCACAACGAAAGCAACTTCTTTAGCATGTTTTACATTCATGAAGGCTTTTCGTAAAGTTGTTTAGTATCTATAATGTTAGCTTTCAATACCAAGAAATACCCACTTTGATGGATTTCATTTGTAACATGCTTTTCTGTCGGTTTTCGCAAGTGTCCGATTACCACCGCCGTCCGACTACCACTGCCAACACCCTATCCCCGTGGCCATTAGCATAAAGACATGTACATGAATGAAAATTAAGTTAACAACGACAAAAAGCTACAAATACGATTAATTACTGATAAATACTGGGATCAATTTCACATTGGATGTCAGGCCAGCAGAGGCACATGACGCCGAATAACAGGAACACCGGACGAGAGAACAACAGCGACAGCAGTTGCTACCACCGCTGATCACCCTCCAGAGTCCCCACAGCAAAACAGACTACGCATATGCTGTCAGGTCAGGTCAGGGTTTCTGATTCTGATTCCCAGTTCCATTGATCTGAGATACTTTCGACGTTGTGTGGGAGAACTTTCATTGAAACTCTTGATTGAACCTAGCATAACATCAAATATGTAACAGACTTACAAATAAACGGGAAAAAGTACATAGTGCCTGTCTGGCGTAAAATGAAAGTTTGAAATTGACCAAACCGACCTGTCTTTGGATGAACGTTAGAGTCAATTCGAGTATATTTTTATTTACGTCATTAGAAAGTTCTTTATTACCATACAACAAGTATTGTACCAGAACATTGTTCGGAAGGGTGTTGATTAGGACAAATGGTGGTAACAATTCCGAAACTCCAGCGAGAAGATCTCGTCGTTGAATGTGGAATGAAGGGCAGAGCAACAGGAAGTGATCCGTATTCTCAAGGCCATCATTCGTTGGACACATTGGGTTCACTGTATCCCTAAAATTGTGCTTCAATTTATGAAAGTTCAATATACTGAAACTTACCCTTATTCGATAAAGATAACGTAAGCCTATTGGGTCAAAAATGCCGAAGATATACTTTGCAGGGGGGCGAATTATTGACAGAAGTTTTGCTTTAAAAACGGCAACAGAAGGTGCAAGCCTGATTTCTGGATCAAGTTTATTCCATTCAAAGATGCAGTCAGGATAGAGGCTTGATAGAAATTGTTCTGTTCTTCCTCCTATTCGCCAAATAACATCCTGACTGCGATGAAAGTAATTTGCCTGTTGAAGTAGTGGGATTGGCTCCTTTGTATACAATGGAGTGAGGTTGTTTATGCTCTTCTGTTACAGCACGAGCAGCAGAATATTGAACAGATTCTAATTTTGCCATTAAATTTGATAAAATGATGCTTTGACGGAATTCACATACTTTAGCTGGCATATGACAGAGAACATCTCGGTAGTCCAGGTGAGGTCACATATAAAGTTTACATAATTCGCTTATGGCATGCCTGGCTAAATATTTGGAGAGATATGTTAACAAAGTAATGACCTGTCTCGTTTTAGAGATAGTAGCTTTAAAGGACAAGTCCGGGGTTGGTATTATGATTGATGATAAAATACAAGATAATACTGCTATGAATGATGTATGATACTTTTTCCACTATTTTTGGCCTTCTCTTGTGAAATTACGTATTCAAATAAGCAATTTGAGCGAAGTGACGTCATATATCACAAACGAAAACGAGGCTGTGTGATTCTTTTTCGTCTCTTAATCGCTGCTAGCCTCTTTATCATATACTCATGTATTGAAAATGGCACAAGAACACGATAAATAGGCTTGCTACGATAAAGAGGCGAAAACAATCACACAGCCTCGCCTTCATTTGCGCGATATGACGTCAAATCGCTCAAATTGCTTATTTGAATACGTAATTTCACAAGGAGAAGACCAAAAATAGTGGAAAAAAGTATCATACATCATTCATAGCAGTATTATCTTGTATTTTCTCATCAATCATACCAACCCCGGACTTGTCCCTTAATATGAGAAGAAAAGAAAGTTTTGAGTCCAAGATAATGCCTTGGTGTTTATGTTCATTCAATTTTTTATGGGTATATTATTAAAGAGGATCACTGGATGATGTATTTCATTTCGTTTCCTTGAAAATAGTAGTTCAACAGTATGCTTTTGCAGATCGGGATTAAAAGACATCCTCCAATCATGTGCCCACTCGCTTTTCCGTTGTAGGTCATGGTTCATGTGTTCTGCAGCTTCATTAGCTCCTTTGGCAACCGTAAACAAGGACGTATCATCAGCAAAAAGTTTAACATTACATTTCAAATCTGCAGTGAGATCATCTATATACACAAGAAAGAGTAATGGTCCTAAGATAGAGTCCTGAGGCACTCCAGCTAAAATATCTCCCCAATTAGAACACTGTCCGTTCAGTACAGTTCGCTGTTTTCGATCCTTTAGAAACTTTTGGATAAGAAAAAGAAGTTGTCCCGAGACACCACATCGCTTCAGTTTATGAATGAGACCATTGTGCCATACCCTATCAAATGCTTTAGAAATATCGAGATACACAGAACTAACATCAAGAGGAGGATTACAGTCATTGGCCTCACAAATTGTATTCGTTAATGGAAATCAATTATGGTTGACTGTTGAGTCACCAAGACGAAAACCTGACTGATTGGGGTTGGGGTTAAGTACAAGTACAGGAAAAAAGATGCAAGTATAAAGAATCTTACACAAGTTTTTCAAGCATCTTCCCAAAAATTGGTAACAGAGAAGTAGGACGGTAGTTGCTCTTTAAATTCTTTTCGTTTTTCTTATGAATTGGAACTACATTTGCACACTTCCATATTTCAGGAAATATCTCATTCCGAAAACAGTTCGTGAATATTATCTTGAGAGGAGTAACTAATGAAGAATCGCATAGTTTTATCATTGCTAAAGAAATACCATCCCAGCCATGTGCTTTGTTAGGATTAAGTGATCTTATGATTTTCAATATCTTTTTCCTCTGAGATGACAAAATCCTCAATCAGGGTAAAAATTCCTAGGGTATTTTGTGGAATCTCACTATTAGTGTCGATGGTCATGCATTGGTGTATGAAATTGTCATTAAATAGCTGTGCCTTTTCAGTAAAATCCGTTATGAATAACCCATTCTTTAACAGGGGTGGTATTATAGTAATCTTTGCCTAATTTAGAACAGCACTAATTAAATTCCAGTAGGTTTTGCTAGATGTCCCTGGATTCGCTAGAGTTTGCCCTGTCTTCCGAAGGTAATTTTGTTTTGTATCCTGTATGTATGTATGTATGTATGTATGTATGCATGTATGTATGTATGTATGTATGTATGTATGTATGTATGTATGTATGTATGTATGTATGTATGTTCTTATATCTGCTACATTAGCGGGTCATCCATT
>REGL01001325.1:0-19002 GCA_004194395.1 Aurelia aurita complex sp. Pacific
CATCTATTGCCCAGTAACCCCTTTGTATCCTTGTAAACTCTTGATATTACTGTAACTTTGCCCCATTTAGGGATGATGCAGCATCGATACCCGGTGACAAAATTACCTCTGCGGAACGACCCCAGAATGGAAAGACAATAAGCCAGTTTAAAAGATTTGGATGGATTGATGTTTTGGAAGCTAGAACTAAATCAAAGGACGCTAAAGTTGAACCATGTGTATACACTACAAGATTTAATCATTGTTAGAACAGTTACTGAATCCTCTTACTCGACAGGTAAGGACCATTGAATCATTGCCCCTGAATCATTGAATCATTGCATTTGAATCACTGAATCATAGCTCCTGAATCATTGAATCATTGAATCACTAAAATCATTGCCTCTGAATCATTGTTTCTAAATCATTGAATTATCAAATAATTGCCCCTGAATCATTAAATCATTGCTCCTAAATCATTGAATCATCGAATAATTGCCCCTGAATTATTGAATCATTGTTCCTAAATCATTGCAACAACATTAACTGAGGGAGATTTTGTTCTCAAGTATCTCGAGTCAAAAACAGGCAGGGATCTAGAATAAACAGGATGCGTGGAAATGTTCCTGTAATCAGGTGAAACACCAAAAAGTGTTTTGAATGTACAGAATAGTGAAACAAGGTGAAGAATCATGATAACTATTAAAAGGGAAAATATTGTACATCTCGAGGCCTCCTTGCTCGATAAACTTGAGGACACTATCTTTTATGGATTTTCGAACATAAACACAAATCGAAAGTTTGTTTTTGCTCTGGCTGTCAAACTTTCGAAAATTTGACTTTTAAGTTTTTGGCCTTAAAGATTTTCTGAATAACACAAAGTAGATGCTCATGCTCAATCCTGCCTGCAACTATGTTACCCGGAATAGAGCAATCGTTTGGATTATTGAGTAAGACAACATCCGTGAGTAGCAGTGCATTAGGATATGAAATGAAAACAAAATAGGATAGCAACACTTTGAAAATAAAATAGGATCTGATTAGAAAATTAGATTTGATTTAGTAGCTGTATCTAGTAACATTTCCTCAGAAACGTCATGGATACAGACAAAGAGGCCCAATGTAGCATAGGTTCCAAATCTTTAAAAAGGCTGGTGTAAAATTGAGTGACCTATTTCTTTGAACTGAATGATTTCAAAGAAACTTTAGCTATTTCTTTATAATTCTACCGTTGGACTTTTCTGAAATTTTAAATATTTTCAGAATTAGAGTGTTTTTCTTCTTTTTCAAGAATTCAAGAAAAAATTTCATAAAAACTTAAAACAATCCTAATTTCTAAACTGTTTGACGCAACAAAAAGTACTTTCGAAGAAAACCATAGTTTATGAATGCCTACAATATGGTATCAAGCAAAAGTCTGTCACTCATCTGGTTTATGATTTAGAAATTTGATAACGTCACATCCTCAAATGAGCTGAAATATAAAATACGCTGTAATTTTGAAAAATATTCAAAATTTCTGGAAAGTCCAACGGTAGAATTATAGATATATATCTACAGTTTCTTTCAAGCCATTCAATCAGAAGAAATAGGTCATTGAATTTTACACCCACCTTTTTATGCCGATTTAAAGATTTGGAACCTATGCTGCCCAATGTTTCTCCTCTGCTAACGCTTTCAAACACGAGGATACCGATTATGGAAGAAATGGAATATTTTTGGAAAACGCAATGCACAGATACAGCAAATATTTGTTTCAAACTGAGTTTATTATAGCAACATTTTCTCATACCAGATTTTTCACAATGTCAAGCTGTTGGCAAGTTTTAAAATGGGCGCAGTCCTTAAAAAAAGCAAAATTTAAGCAGATGCACTGTGTCCTGTTCATTATTCTTTGTATCAACAGAAAAATAAAGATATACAGATTTAGGTTGAACCACTTTCCTAGAAAGAATTTAATCTTTATTCTGCATTTGTTTGAAGCTTTGAAGCTTTGTTTGAAGAACCTCAAAATATGAAGGTAACAGTCAGAAATCTTTGCCCTGCAGCCTCTTGAAATTAAGTCTTTCCATGACGCCCCTGTGTGCATTTTCTACATACGATAATTAATTTTTGGGTCATATTATTGTAATTTTGAATTAAAGTGTGAATCATAGTGAAAAATGTATTGACTGGGTCTTCATATTTGTCTGTTAAAGTCTAATATACCGACAGTCTTCTGAAGATAGTTTATGATACACTACACACTACTCTTTCCCATTACTATCGCATTGATAGATCGTAAGCATGAAGCAATGAATACGGTTTTAACAGTCAGTATGGTGGAATGGGGGCAAAATGGGTCAGCCAATCAATAGACGATTCCGCAAAAGATGGCGTCGGGAGGCATTTGACCAAGATGCATTGAGTTCTATTATGGAATAAAGAGTAATTCGATAGAAATTCGATCATTAATCGCAATGCATCTTGGTCAAATGCCCCACAACGCCATCTTTTCCAGAATCGTCTATTCGGACGGTCCCAAAGTCCTTTGATATTTTGCTCCTACTAAAGTTGAGGCAAAGTTTCCTTGTAACCTTGCAACTTTTCAAATAGATAACTTGTCTTTATTTATGATAGAAACTGATTTTCATGAATCAAGCATAATGATAGTTTATCAGTTACCCATTTTGCCCACTCTGATTCATTTTGGCCAACCATACACTATATCTAGATAAGAGAGTTTTCAGATTTTCCAAGTCTTGGCAAAGATATATTTAGGATGTGTTTGATTGGTAATTCAGAATTTATCAAATTTTGAAAACAGCAGACTTTGCAGAGTTTTTCAACAAATTTCCCAGTCAAGCACAAAAACCTTTGAAACAGAAGGTTTCGGATTCGCCATGGTGAAAATGAGAATCTCTTTGAAGTCTGCTAAACTTTCTGCATTTTGTAGCAGGAGGCTCAGAAGACCTTCCAAACCTAACAAAGCTACAGTTTTGAGAATTTCAGAATCAATCGAACGCAAATTCCGAGTTTACCAAGTCGACCGTTTCCAGGATTGGTACCAATCAAACATACAATAAAATTCATACTGCAGCGTCTAGCCACCAATAGTCAAAGGTAAACAGAAAAGTACGTCGAAGTTTTATGGGTACGATAAATTTTATTTTCTTTTTGATCAACTTAGTTGCTGCACATGGAAAAACTGAAACTCTTATTTTCCAGGAACCCCCACTGGAACACACCAATACCACACTGACACTAAAAAGGTTCTATTAGTTTAACTAAATACTAAAAGCTAGCTAAGTTGACTGTATACTACCTATACCCCTATATTGTTTAAAAATAGACATAAAATCTATGCACTAGAAATGCTTATAAGGAGCGCTCTACGAGCACAAGAATACTCCTTACCACAGCTGTCAATATGTATCATCGATCCGCCAATTTAACCACCGCCACCACCGTCTCCACCACCACCTCCTCCGCCACCACCATCTCCACCACCTCCTCCGCCACCATCTCCACCACCACCTCCACCACCACCTCCACCACCATCTCCGCCACCATCTCCACCGCCAGCGTTATCTCCGCCGGCACCTTCAGCACCCCCACCATCTCCATTGCCACTTCCGCCACCATCTTCTCCGCCAGCGGTGCCATCTTCGCCAGCGTCACCGTCTTCCTTGGTAGCTTCTAATGAAGGTTTCTCTTCCGCCACTTCTTTAATGTCAGCAGCTGACGCCAAGGTCGCTTCTTCGGTCTGGGATGCTGGTTTATCTTCAGCAGGATTGCCAGCTTCTGCTTCTTCCTTAAATTTGCTGAACTTCTCGTGTTTCAATAGCTCTGCTAAATTTTCAGTTTTCGGATGATCGTCTCCAAGAAGCTAGAAATCGAAAAATTAAAGATGTTGAAATAATTCTTCATTTTGAAGAGCCTACTCGTGAAAAGCCATATACTGTAAAAGCTCTATTAAGCCCTCCTGCTATTAAGCCCACTCTCTAACAAGCCCCCTCTCTAACAAGCCCCTCTACTCTGAGCCAAAATTTTAAAGAAGCACCGCTCTCTATTAAGCCTCCCCCTCCCACTTATATCAAATTCCAGAGGTTACCAAAGACTTTCCATTTATTGAGCTAAATAAATTTGCAAGTTAATTTTGATATGGTTTGAGATAAAACTGTGTCGAATTTATGTATTTGAATCGTAAAATTGTATGTTGAATCCGCAAAATATAGTGTAAAAGAACTAAAAAGCTATCTATATCCTTGTCATTTGATTTTGTGAATAAGCACCCCCTCTCTCATAAGCCCTTTAAAGCCCCCCCCCCCTCCCTGGAGTGTCCGAAATTAAATAAGCCCCATGGAGGCTTAATAGAGCTTTTACGGTATGCAGCGAAAGTTATACACTATTCGATGTGCCACACCTCGTGATTCTTTAGCCTGGAATTACAAGAGACTTGGCGACTCTCCTCGCACTTTGTAGCAGGCTCGGCAGGGCGAGGACTCGAACAACCAACCTTCAGATTGGTAGTCAAACGTGCAACCACTGAGCCATCCCCGCTATTAAAAGATTTCAAAGTTAGAAAGTAACAAATTACCATATCATGGATCTTCCAACTCCGCTGATAATACATGTATGCATTCTTGAGATCCTTGTCATTTTCTTCATACATAATAGCAACTTTCTTGCATAGTTGGCCAGATAGAATATGATCTTCACCAAAGACGTCCAGACACAGATCGCATGCGGCTAAAGTATACTAGAAAGGAAAAATAGCTTGATAAACTAGGCTATATACAAAACCCAAAAACAACTTAAGGTAACGAAAAATAGCAAATCGCCGTTGGTAAAATTTTTCGAATTGACGTCATAGCAGCCTGTTTTGATTGAAAAACTCTATATGGAAGCTTTAAAATACTAGCTATTTTTATCAAAACTTTGAACCACAATAGCCCATCTGAATACCTTAAACTTGCAGCCAGGAGGAGGGGTACTTGACCTAAATTTATACGGGGATGTGCCCATGAAAAAAATTGTTTACCCGGCTCCAGAATTTTCCCTTTCAAATGATAGCCGATTCTAGAAAAAATCGGTCAAAAGTATATTCCAAAACACACAAAAATGGACCAAATAACAACCAGATCTAACGAATTTCCCCATTTCACATGTTTTGACAACCGGCTCAATAAGAATTGCCTTCTACTGATATCCCGTTCTGGAAAAAATAGGTGTAAACGATACCCTGAAAAACGGCACATCCCCGTCGGACAAATATACTACTTGCAGAAAAAAATAGCCAAAAGTCTCACATAATGAGCATTTATAGGTTTATGACACTTGCAACGAAAAAAGGTAATTCATGAAACGCATGTAGGATTTCTACAGTATTTTTCACCGTAACTATCTGCTGCCTTCTAAACAAAAAATCCTTGATAAACAGGAAGCAGAGTGCTGGATTAAATTCCACTTGGTCGTATTGATTGCTCAGAAGTCTTCCATCTACCTTCAGAAACGCTTTTTTATGCATGAAGATAACCCTAACCCTAACTCTAAACTCTACTTGATGAAAGAAACTTAAGGGCGTATCCTTTTGGGCATCTTCTGAAAACAGTAGAGTTGGTAGAAGCTAAAATCCCATTCTTTTGGTGCCATCTACTGAAACCGGTAGACTTCGCAGACTTCATTTTCAGACTTCTGACTTCATTTTCATTTACCATTTTCAGAATGCGCATTCTTTTGGTCTTTTGGTAACTGGCATTTTTCTCTGCGAAGTCTGCCTCTACAGTTTTCAGAATGTGTATTCTTTTGGGATTTTTCTCTGCGAAGTCTGCCAACTCTACCGTTTTCAGAATGCTCATTATTTTGGTAACTGGCATTTTTCTCTGCGAAGTGTACCGCTTTCAGAAGACTTCGCAGACTTCAGATGCCCAAAAGAATACGCCCTAAATGTTGCTCACCTTCTCTTCAGCTTTGTTGTCAGAATTTCGATAGATCGCTCCTTTTGCCATCAAAGCCTCGGCCTTATGTCCATCATCTTTCATCTAAAATATAACTGCGAATTGTCAACTTCTCGCTTAACACTAATTACAGTCAACAACTAATACCCCATTCACGCTTTACAAGTTGAACCAGTTTCAAATAAACAAAGTCATCGAATTGAGCCTTCTAACATTGGGTCAATCCAACAAATCGAGTACATTTGGTTGATTGAAATTTAATGTAATTCCAACAACTTACCTGTTCGAATAAAGAGATAGCTTCATCGATAGCAGTTTCAGCTTCTTTTCGAATTGTGTCTTTTCCAACAAATTCAAGATCTGCAACTTTTGCTAAATGATCTGTCATCATTATGTATGTTTCACCAACTTTGATCTACAAATAAGTAAGAAAAACATTTGAAAACAAAGGAATAGCTCTGATCGACAAATTTGGTTGTCATCAATCTTTACTAGCATCTTTCCCAAAGGATTCTTTATCACAAAAATGTTTTTCTCTATATTTCTACCTGGCATCCGAAAGTAGTTTTAGGACGCTGAGAAGCTAGGCTTATCAAAGCAGTGTCCTGGTCCTTCCTCTCGATGTGACCACACCTCATGATTCCTTTAGCCTGGAATTACAGAGAGTTGGTGACTCTCCTCACACTTAGTTGCAGGTGTGGCAGGGCTAGGGACTCGAACCACCAACCTTCAGATTGGTAGTCAAGCGTGCTACCACTGAGCCATCCTCACACTGTCAAAAAATCATCAGCATTCGAAATTACAGTATGAATCTTTTCAAGGAATTATCTTTTCGTGATTCCATGATGTTATAAATGCTAAAATAGTTTGCCTTGAAACAATCTGTTTTCTCTCCATACAGTCTTTTTGCCGAGAAATGATGTCATCAAAAGCAAATTTTTGAAATAAACAACAACCTTCTTTGACAACTTTTTCTCCTTTTTGGAATGTGGAATCGATTTCTCATTTTAAATTTTGAAAACTCTGCGTTCAAACATTTTTGCCAGGTAGTTTCGTCAATGATAAACGAATAAAGTCACACTGTCGTGGCTGTAATTGGCTAGTTGTGATGTTGAAATCACTAACAAAAGACCTGACCTCTGAATAATTACCAAGCCTTTATGATCGTAGATCATACTTTGTTTCGAGAATAAAGGGAGTCAGATCGTTATCACCTTCATGAATTTCAGTGTACAGCGAAATTACTAAAACCGAAAGCTTGCCTAATTCCATTCTTTTATATTGTCTTATCCATCCAATCTGCGCCACGACAGTGTGTCTTAAGCACTTTGATATGAATTGAATTGAGCACGTTTCGAACATAGCCCATTATCAAGCAAAGAAATATCAATAGAACGGTAATTAATCAAGCTAAAAGAACGGTAGATCCAAAAGATAGAAATCACAGGAATCGATGTGACGTAGCCTGCGCACAAACTCGAGTGGTTTACAGAAATCGAATTGAGTTGAATGGAAAATTGAAAATACGGAATTTCAAAATTTTCCATTCAACTGAATTCGATTTCTGTAAACCAGTCAAGTCTGCACGCAGGCTAATGTGACGCAGAAAAGATTGAGAATAGGGAAGAGGTGAAAGAACAAAAATCGGGAAGAGGTGAAGGAACGTAAATCTGTGATTAAAAGAACGTAAATCGTTTCTCAAATCCTGAAGGATACTAAGTTCCAAGTTTAAAAATGATCCTTTCCCCAATATTTTTCTTTTTGGTGTTAAATGGAGATAATAGTTTCGTCTATGGTCTCTAAATAATGGTCTCTTTGTGATTTTCAACGTTGCGAAGGAACACTTTGAATGTATACAGGAAAGGCTGGACATTATACCAGGTGACCGAAAAAAAACTTCACGAGCTACCGGGTGTCCCAAAATGATGTATTATCGTTTGATTGCTTGTATGTCCATAACGAATGAACCGATTTTCAAAAACTTTATTCAATCCGATTGCCGAAAGGCTAAATTGTATTTGACGATGTTGGTTTTGGTTTTACGCGGATGTTTTCACGTCGAAAAGAAGATCGTTAAACCTGCTCAAGTTCAAACCTTACATGGCATGAAAAAGAAGCGGCCTTCTTTTCCAGCCATCATTTTAGATGTAATACAAAAGGCTCAACTCATATGTTTTTCAGAGAATACAAATTCAGTTAATACTGAATTCAGACAGGTGGGCGATTTAGAGAATACGAATGCGAGTTCAGCCTTTTGTATCACATCTAAAATGTTGACTGGAAAAATAGGCCGTTTCGTTCGCATCCCATCTAAGGCTTGAATTTGAGCAGGTTTATCAATCTTCTTTTCGACATGAAAACATCGTCGTAAAGCCAGAACCAACATCTTCGAATACAATTCAGCCTGTAGGCAATCAAATAAAACAAAGTTTTTGAAAATCGGTTCATTTGTTATGGACATGTAAGCAATCAAACGATAATACATCATTTTGGGACACCCGGTAGATCGCACATACTTTCCTGAAAGCAAATGTTATGAACACAAACAAGGTATCAGCATGTAGCTGAAAGGCTCAGCTATCTTTTGAGATGTTGCTTGGTCAGTTTACGTTATGCCTACCATCCGAAAAAACAATTTCAAATAGATGGTAATTCATTCATCTCTCAGACTGTTGCCTCCTTTTCCAGTCCATGTTTTGCAAGATGTGAAAAAAGCTGAATTCTAAATTCAGTTTGGAGCACAACATTCGAATAAGGAACAGAGCTCTGCGGAGGTCAATCGTTTTGCAAACAAAAGATTTCCCGAGACGACTTCAAATCCATCGCTATGTTGAGTTTTCACAAAATGTTGGCTGGAAAATGGTGGCGATTATTTCACTCAAAATGAGGAATCCAGGATTCGAAATTTTCTTTGAATCTGGCTTTTCTGATGGTAATCATTGCTTAAAATGACCATGCAGCATCTCAACAGATAGCGAAGCCTTTCAACTAAACTTTGATACAAAGCATTTGACAATGGCTTTTGATTTCACGCACCAGGTTATGATCTCGCTCGTGAAGTTTTTCTTGGGTCACCCGTAGTTGCTTTTAAAAATTGTAAATAGAGAAGTAAAAACTGACTCACTTTGTGTTCATCCCCGGTTAATTTCTTTCTAAGGGCAATTGATCTTTCACAATAATCAACAACTTCTTTTTCCATTGGTAAGCGCGCTGAAGCTTCTGGGTCATTCGTACGAATTATCTGCAAAGAAGATAGAATGCATTTAATCGTCAAGTAAAACAAAGTTCAAAGTAGGTAATATTCAAGTAAAATGAAAGGCAATATAACAATGCAAATGAGTTCATTAAACAGTGTCTACAGTATCTTCAAATTCATATTCATATTCATACTAAATTATCTATACACAAAATCCCTTCAGAATAAAATAATACAACTTAAAGTTACAATCTATAATACAATTTAATATAATGTACAAAAAGAGTAACGATAAGTTTCCTGCAATGTATATTGGATGCTTGGGAGAGATCCGCTCCCTGACAAGAGAGCAGAGAAATGAAATGTTTTTTCGAGTTGTTTTGGCAAGGGTTGTAGTTTAATCTATACTAATCTCAAACTAAATTTCACACCAACAAAGCAATGTCAGGCATGAATATTCATATCAATTTGCGTTAATCAGTTCAAACTTAGCTTACAGCTTTTCCATAAACTTTTAAGGTTTACTAACAAGTTTACAGGTTTGTCATAGGTGTACCAACCCATAGTTCTAAAAAATTTGATTTCTAATGTCTCAAAAGAACTCAAGCTTCCTTTCACCAGCGATTATCGCCAGTGATCTCAATTGACTCTGTATGTTTTATGCTAAGTTAGATTTAGGTAATTTCATACTTTTCCATTAGAACGCATTACTTAAAACACGCTTACAAGTCTCATACTTCGTCTCAAAATCTTACCACCCTTCGGCGGCCTCTTTGGTAAGAAGATGCCACAAAAGGACGGTGCAAATTTTGAGACAAAGATGAACCTTGTAGTGTGTCGGAAAAAATGGTTTCTGTTCAAGTAAGAAGGTATGAAAATACCAAAATATAGCATAATCTGGTATACTCTGACAACGAACTGAGATTAAAATGAATAAAATCTAGTGAAATTTTTGAAAGCGTTCCTTACCTCACCTTTACAGTTGGCAAGAAGTTGATAAATATCAGCCATTTGATCAGTTCTGCTTCCGAGTTTGCTTTCTTCTAGGCCAGCCAATTTCCGCAGTAACTCGATTCCAATCTCATATTGTCCAACTTGAATGCTGTCATAAAGCAAATTGCTCGTATTTCAATAAGTGCACTAAAATATTTACCGTAAAAGCTCTATTAAGCCCCCGGGGGCTTATTTAATTTTGGACATTTTTTAATTCTTTTACGCAGCAATTTGCGGTTTAAACATAAAATTTTACGAGTTAAATTATGAAATTCGGCAGAGTTTTTTCTCAGACAATATCAAAATTAACATGCAAACTTATTTAGCTCAATAAATAGAAAATCTTTGGTAACCTCTGGAATTTGATATATGTGGGGGGTGGCATAAAGGCACACTGTCCCCTCGATAATTTGCTTCATCCAAAGAAAGCAAAGTCATTCATGCATAATTTTCATGGCCATGGAAATTACGCATGAATGATCCTGCCTTCGTTGAATAAAGGAAATTAGCGTAAATTTTTAGAATTTTCAATAGAGATCTTTATCGATTTCTTTCATTCATCTAGGGGATAGTGTGCCTTTAATAAAGAGGTGGGCTTAATAGAGCTTTTACGGTAATCAATTTGAGCATCATTTCTGTCAAGGAAGCACGAAAAGAGATTTTTTTACTTACAGATTGAAAAATACGCCAGTTACGTAAGAAAGAAGTAGCCACAAATCTAGCTTTGCAAATTTTCAATGATTGATGCCTGACTGATTATTTCAATACAACGCAGCGATACCACAGGGAGCACGGAATTACACAACAACCCTGTGGCATTTAGCAATTCACTTGAAGTCTGCCTCAAAATATATACCAGGTGAAACAATTCTACGGTTAAACTACTTGGAACTAGCATTTGCACATCCTAAACAGTTGATACATGGTTGCAGAAAAGTTATCTTGAAGCTTATGCGGTCTTTTGTACTGACATGTATGGCACGCGAGAATCACAAATTTCTGATAAACTAGGATTATCACAGATAAACCTAGTTTATCTACTGATAATCTTAGTTTATCACTATTGTGAACCGCGAGAATCACAATTTCCTGTTAAACCAGGATGATCACAGATAAACCTTGTTTATCAAACTGGAATTCTAATCATCATGGGATAATCGGAGTTGTGCTCCAGCAGGCTGATAAACTCAGATATCAGGTAGATAAACTTAAATTATCGAACGAACTCCATTTTCAGTTGTTAATTTGAGTTCCCCTCTTTTCTCGAGTATTTGTTCTGACAATGAAAGTTATTTTGATAAACTGAGTTGATCTGTCTGCTTGAGCATAACTCTGATTATCACGTGATAATTAGAATTCCAGTTTGATAAACTAGCTTTATCTGTGATCATCTTGGTTTATCAGGAAATTGTGATTCTCGCATGTCATAAAAGTGATAAACTAAGATTTTCATTTAGATAAACCTAGTTTATCAGCAGACAAACCAGGTTTATCTGTCATAATCCTAGTTTATCAGAAATTTGTGATTCTCGCGTGCCATAGACATGCACCATTTTGCATATAAAAACTATGCAGTATTATGTATGATGCCATATGCAAGACATTAGTACAACTTATTGCATTTTAACACTTTAAAGCAACAAACATTGCTTTTAAAGGGAAAGATGCCTTATTTGTAAAGTCATAGCCAAATGATAAATCTGATTTGTTATGGAATGCTTTTATTCAACAAGCTTACACTTACTCAAAGTTGACAACACGCTCAATCAAATTTGAATACTTCACATCTGAGAGTTTGCCTTCTTGCCCACTAAGGCCAGTTTTATATCTGTCGCCTGCAACGTCATATCCTCCAGCCTGTTCAAAATAAAATGATCCAAATTAAGAATACCTGACCTTACAATGAAAGAAATGCTTTAAAATGAGTCCTGAAAGAAAGAATCAACCTCGACCAGTTTTATATCGTATAACAAGGACAGATTTTTGTAACAGAATAGCATGGGTTGCTTTTGTTGACACCTGACTCAACAACCATTAATTCAAAACAAAAAAAGTTGCAAAAGTTTCTCTGAAGCCCAGGTAGCTAGCACACTCGTTGTGCATTCCAGAAATTGTTTTCAAGAGCAAACAGGAGCATAGATCGAAATAAGACGGATATATCTGCACATCTACCTGGGGCATTTTGTTTCTTTGGTTCAGAAGCTGAGCAGTAAGTGTTTTAATTACACCCAAAAAAATAAGATAATTTAATCGCCTCCCAATCGACTTCTATACCAAACAAATTAAATGCCCGAGGCAGATGTGCAGATATTTCCTTCCTCTATGATCTATGCTCATATTTGCTCTTGAAAACAATTTACAGAATGAACAACGAACGAGCTAGCTACCTGGGCTTCAGAGAAACTTTTGCGGCTTTGCTTATTTTTAATTACTGGTTGAAAGAATTTCCTTTGTCTGTGATTACTAATCGCTTTGAATTGCGGTGTAAATCAAAAGTAACTCATGTCTTACAAAATCTGTCCTTGTTACATTGTTTGTATTATAATTATTTTCATTGCATTTTTATTTTAACAGGGCCCTTATTGATAACAGTACTATCTTGTACTGATGAGGTTTTACCCTGAACAAAAATGTGTCTCATCAAATTACATTATCATCATCGTTAATAGAATCAGCACCTAACTGTTTTTCTTAAGGAAATACTATTGCACAGACCCAAACAATTTAAAAGTTACAGCATTTCAATTGGTCGTAAGATTCTCCCATAAAAGCCATTAGTGATAAATCACGCAAGAAAGTTTTTTGCAAATTTTCTGAGACGATGAATATTGTAATAATTCCCTGAGATTTAGGGGAGCAATGCTTTGGGATACCCTAAAAGATGATGTAAAGGATATAGTCCGTTGCACCTTTCAAAAAAGAGATTAACAGTTGAGAATGAACAAGTTACGTCTGTACAATTTGTAAATAGAACACGAATTCCTTTAATTGCAAATTTCATATTGCATTTATTCTTATCGTACCGGGTAACCAAACAACACCATCACAAGCTAGATCGCAAAAAGCTTCGTGAAGGGAAACGTTATGAATAAAAACAAGGTGTCAGCAAATAGCTGAAGGACTTAGCTATCTTTTGAGATGTTGCTTCGTCAGTCTACGTTATGCCTACTGTCCAAAAAACAGTTTCAAAAATATGGTAATTCGTTTTTCCTCGGACTATTCCGCTCCTTTTCCAGTTGATGTTTTGGAAGGTGTTAAAGAACTCGAATTTGAAATTTACCACTGAATCCCTTCAATTTCACACTGAATTCTGAATTCCTTTGACTGTAAATTTCTTGTTGCACTTAGGCTTATTGTAGATATCGGTCTAAATTAGTTATATTCAACTTTAAAGGGAATGTAAGCATATACAGTGGCTCAAGCCACTTGTGGTCAAACTCCAGCCAATCACATATCGGTATTTCCTCTTGACTTCGATAAGTTACCCAAATATGGTGCGGCACGTGTCATGGCCTATTATCATTGCACGGCTATTTTGATCAAAGGATGATATATGCTTGGATTCCCTTTAACTCTGCAAATACTAAATATGAATAAAAAAATGAATAAATAAAATAAAGAGTGCAATTTTTGCAGGAAAGAGCTCTGCAGAAGGTAAGGTCAATGTTTCTTACCTTTTGCCAATAATGGATAAGATCACTGCTAACATCAAATGAAAATAATCGATTGAATATTTCCCAATCAGATAAACAATCCGCAAGACCATTGACATCTTCAAGTTGCTCCAAATGGAATGGAAGCTCCTGCAAACACAAACAACGAGAATTATATCAAACTGTAAAATCAAGGGCCTGGTCAGCTCCAGAGTGGAAGAGAAAGCATTCGTATGCTTAAATCTGGGTGAAATCTGATACCGCGAATTGTAGGGAGCTCTTAATTAAAATAAGATTGCTCGCACGATACATTGAGCCTTCCCAGTTGATTATTTCGTTCCTGATATATCGAGTCACCATTTTCATTCATATGCTTAGGAGAATGACGTGACCAAGAGCCATTATGCCACTTGTGCTCGCAACATAGAAGTATGCATTTACAAATTTCATCATCGTGTGTAGTGTATGATGAGGATACTGTTCTATCCTTTCTTTCTCAGAGAAATGCAGGAAAACCTGTAGGGTAACTTGTAGAGTAACCTGTATGGTAACATCTTTGGAACTATATATGAGATTCAACAACTAAAACAACAATGATACATCTACCTTTTATATATGATACATAGTAACCTGTAGGGTCACCAGTATGGTAACATCTCTGGAGCTATATATATGATTCAACAACTAAAACAATAATGATACATCTACCTATATATTTGATACATAGTAACCTGTAGGGTCACCAGTATGGTAGCATCTCTGGAGCTATATATATGATTCAACAACTAAAACAACAATGATACAACTACCCATATATATGATACATAGTAACCTGTAGGGTAACCTGTATGGTAACCTGTAGGGTAACCTGTAGGGTAGCATCTCTGGAACTATATGGGTCTCATACCCTTCAAAAGTAAAATCCAGATACTTGACTGAGAATAATGGAGCGTCTCCATTCACAGTACACATGAATGTAATTGTACTTGAGCGTCTCCATTCACAGTACACAGCACACAGCACACAATACACAAGTACATAGTACACAGTACACAGTACACAGTACACAGTACACAGTACACAGTACACAGTAAACAGTACACAGTACACAGTACAGATTACCTATCTTAGGCCGGAAGTTTTCCATTCTAAAAAATCGTAAATATTAGTATCAGGTGTACATACTCAGGAAACGGTTCCATTTCTTATCTAAGTTGGAAACGCAACCTTTGTCCATCAATACCAAGTCGGAAACAAAATCGCGGATATCCAAGAAAATTACAAACCTCAGCTTTCCTGTCAAGATCATCCTCATTTTTGAAATAATCTGCAAGTATCGTATGCCAGGATCTTTTCTTTCCCTTTATTTCTTCTTCACTTCCAGACAAGAATCTGCGAAAACAAATTTCGTTGCTGATTATTTCAATTCATATTGAAACCTACCATGTTGTGCTGTAACAGTTCTAGCAATTTCTTGGACGAATAACAAGATTTTACGATTAATGTCAATGAATTTTGACATGCACCAGTTCTATTCTGTAGTCTATCACACGCAAAAGGACATTATAACGACCTCTGCGGGGATGTGGAAAGTCTACAATATATCTGAAAATATGCATTCTATACTGGGTGAGTCAGAAAAAGAATCCCCATTTGAAAGGTCACGGCTCCCTGGATATCAAGACAATGATATCGGCAAATGTATAGTTTTATGGTAGAAATGTTCAAATCTACAATAAGATTTACCTGACTGAAATCGGCCACCCCATTCTGAAATTATGAGGGATTTTCTCCAGAAAGCCTATTCAAAAAACCTTCTAAACGTGCCCAAAATCATGAACAAATTTCCCTGACATTTCTGCCTTACAATGGCCTTACAGCAATGACTTGTGGACGCTTTAGCACGTGCTATCCTCTTAGGAGGAAGAACAAGTCCTCCCCCTGGTATCAATGATCTATTCAAGGGGATTCCATTCTCCCAAGAGGACAAAATACATGAATTTATTTGAGTGTCATCAATTTTAGGGAGGAAAATTTGCTCGTTGTTTTCATTCGTTTCTGCAGGTTTTTAGAAGGGGCTTTCTACAGAAAATCACCAATATCGACGGGAAGAAATGGCCGATTAAGGCCGGGTAAATTACTGAACCTAATTGAACATATTGGCAATAAAACAAGACAGTTTTCAATACTATTGCTTTGATATTCATGGAGCAGTGGCCTTCAAAGCGGGGATCCTTTTTTCTGATTCACCCGGTACATTCATCATCATATTGTAAGATATTCATGAAGTGATTGAAACATCGTTCTTTGTACTTTCATCCAAATTTTGCGACGGCAAAGCCACATGCTATCCAAATGTAACGAAGCGATATACTCGATAAAAACTTTATTTCTATTTTAGGAAGTCCTGCAACAATTTGCCTTGATCGGTATTAAGGAAAACATTATTTGCTGATGTACAAGTTAACTTTTCATTCTATTTTATTGACTGAACGATACTTCAAATTTCTTATAGCATTTCCATCAAGGAGCCTCTAGAGTTTTTTCCTGCGATCAGAATTAATGAGTTCGGAACAATTTTGTACACCAAATGATTCTTCTTCAAGAGAAGGTCAAGTCAAAGTACGTTACTTTGCTTAATTCGAAAAAAGTAAAGGCCACGATAGCAGCGTCGATCATCGGATCCGAAGATGCTTGCGGTGACGACTAAATGACAGTTTGTAGGCAGAAACACCACAGCACGACAAAGAAACAACAGGAAATGTTTGTGAATTAACATTATACACTTTGCTTACCTTTTTTCAAACGCATCTGAGAATGATTTATGTGCAAAATCTAATCTACCATCCCCAAAAGAAGCATTAGTTCGTAAATATGGCCGAAGTCTGTCGTATACAACTGCCCATCGTCGGTATGGCAGAACATCGAACTGGAAGTTTGAGTCTGAAAGGTAATTTCATAAACTGTATCAACATTAACGAACTTATTTAATCTAAAATCCTATTTCTCTCGAAATGAAATGTTGAATGTAATGGTGAAACTGGAAGCCGTGTAGTTAAAGTCGACCGATAAAGGAATTTGATGCACGACACTTGGAAGTAAATATAAATGGACATATCATCCTTCCGTTTACCTGAGAATGAATAGGGGAAAAATCTGCAACAACACTAGTCCACACCCCTAGGGTTCATGAAAAATATTCTATGCCTGCGAGCAAACAGTTAGGAAAAATATGGCTGCATCCAAACCACTGTGAGTCGAGTAGTGCTCGTGCGCTCACGTACATTAACGAGGCCTGCACACCCTTAACTCAAAGGCACCGCTTTGAGATTTACCCTCGATAACTGAATGTTTGCTAACTTTCTGCAGAAGACCTGCTGTTTCTGGCAAGTGCCAGCCCCTCATGAAAGTTATTTGGCAAGCAGCAAAGACCTAAATAATCGGCTAAGGTTCGTTTTACCCATTTCAAGTCATGTGACCATACCTTTGGGAAGTTTTAGTATTGTGCTACATTTTGCACTCAGGCACAACTTTGCATGGCGCGAAATATGTTAGAGAAATCAAAAGATGTTTCATCAAGGGATTGATCACGTGACTTGAAATGGGTGTAAACAAACCATAGCCGATTTTGTCTATTCTCGTACTGTCGTGGAGCGACGTTGTTGTTCATCAGAGAGGTGAAAAATCCTACAAATTTGTAGCAACGTTGCTCTTTTGGCAAGTTTGCCAAAACTTTTCATCTCACTGGTGAATGTGAAGGTGAAGTTGCCGTTTTATCGCCAAGCGCTGAGATCACAGAAGTAGCTAAGCGCTAATCGAGTCCGCGACCCCTTGTCATGACGCTCAAGTGGTGGGGATCTAACAAGTATCGAACCCTGTCCGCCTGACTGTTCTGGCTGCAAAGTCAGAGGATTATCCACTGCGCCACAACACCTTCTGCATCACTGTTTGGCGTCGAATGTATAAATAACAGTATTAGTTTGTTGACCAAATACCTTGACTTTTCTCATATGTGCACAGCAATAGCCTCAGTTCCCTTTCAAGCAAGCCTCTCCTTGATGTGTAGATCAATAACAGAGCAGCCATAACCAATCTATGCTCACATCCTGAATCGAGGCCTCCTATCAGGAGATCTTGCAACCTGGGGAAAATGTAAAAAAGTATGAATGCAACAACAATAGGACACACAACAGACGTCATAGGATAAGAAACTTCGTCACAGCAGCACATGAAAACGAAAATATCGCATTGCGAACAACGTCAATGAAAAGAACCGAACCGAACAGAGCGAACAGGGTAAAGGTACACCTGAGGTGGCTTAAGATTCACGGAATCGGCCACTTGCAAAGAAGCACCGAAGAATTGGAAAAGCGAAGCTCGTAAAACGATGGGTGGAAGACAATCTGACGTCAAAAGACAAAGCACAAAACTACAGCACCATGAAACGAGAACCGTCCCCTACAAGAACAATGACTCAAATAAAACGAACGAGAACGAGGTCAACAACAACAACAACAACATATGACAAGAACATTTTTACCTTATAAGGACAAAATTATACTGGTAAATTAATTAACCTTATATGGACATACAAAATACTATAAATAGAGGTTGATACTCTGAATAAATCAGTTGCTCTGAAGATGCCCTTGTGGGCGAAACTAGTTAGCAGATAACTGAAAAAATAAAAAAGCCTAAAAGATCAACTCGATGCCTGCTCTCTGTGGATGTTGTCCCTCTTCTTCATCGTTCACTTTGTAAAAAAGTATGAATGTTTACAATGTATTGAATGTTCCTGATCTATCAATTTCAGGAATCAGCGAACAGAATTAACAACCTCGCACAAAATACATTTACACGGTTTTCTACCGGGTGACCCTGTCCTGCAGAAGAATTGCACCGCAGATTGAATAAAGTGGAGAAAATATATTTTTGAAAGTGCATTCACATGATAGTTAAAAAGGAGCTTAAAGGGGCCTGTGCAAGATAGAGCCTTTGCACGCCGACTTCGACTTTCTGATTATCAGAAAGTAAGATGGCTACCGCACAGCAGCAAGTTTCTTGTTTTCAGCGTTTTCCGTTTTGTGTATTAGAAATAGGTGTCTGGCACTGGCAGTAAGCTTGAAAGACCAAAAAGGGGAGCAAGTGGACCTGTTGTGTATTTTTCCGAGTTGATATAAGTTCTGGATGAGAGGAAAACAGTAAGTTCAAATTCAAACCTCTGTGCTTATAAATATAAAGG
>REGL01001325.1:60120-81037 GCA_004194395.1 Aurelia aurita complex sp. Pacific
CATCTGAAGAGCACCATCATGCAAAACTTTGGCGAGAATCTTTTGCCGTTTTGTCGCAATCTTCAGACAAACGGGACACAACTTTTTGGGACACCCTGTAGTTGGGCTACGTTTTTCTGAAGCACCCTGTAGTAGGTGAAACCGTACATTTAACAGCTTTAAAATGCCCCTTGAAAAACAGGTCCTTCTGAAAGGCAACCCTCCTTAAAAAGATAAAATATGAAATCAAATAACAGCATTTTTATACCTGTTCGAGAAGAGAATAACGTCAAACAATCCTTTATATTTTGACTTTCGAGGAAGATCTGCCATACTATTCAGTGGTAAGAAGTGTATCTTTATTCCTTCTGGATTGAAGTAGCCTAGAATAAGAAAAATGTTATCTTTACATTGACGACACTAAAGAAAATGAAGAGTTACTTAAAGGGGCTCCGTCGTCAAACAGTAAACAAATCCGTAAACTCGCACCTGTCGGGGATTATCCATTATTCATCCATTGTTCTCTGCAGTTTGCTTGGTGGCTTCACCCAAGCCACCAAAAAGCGACCGTTAAAATCCACTTATATCCGAGCAATCGTAGAAGATATGAATGTTTGGTTTGTTCCTCAGTGAAGTACAATGATTAATGCCCAAACAGCAACTTTAATTTTGAAAAAAATACGAAAATCCTGTGTGATATCACTTTTCAAAAAGCTGAAAAAGTCATCGTTTTGTTTACATTTTGACGACGGAGCCCCTTTAAAGTACAACCAACAACTATGAAGATAGAGTAAAACTGTTTATCGCCATAGAAGAAACTACGCTGATTTTGCAAAATATTGGAAACTAAAGTCTTTTTCAAATTAGATGTCACCTGATATTTGCGATGTCACCTGAGAATTTTGTAATTTAACAGTGGTTTATGACCATTAACGAGTATACTCTACATAGTTTTTGGTTGCATTTTAGTTCCTCGCAGTTCTAAATTAAAGTAATGAAAGTTAGTTCATTTGAAACGGTCCCCTTCAGATTTTCTTATTTGAATTTTCCAAAAACAGTGGACAGGTTTCGATTGTGGAAAAGTAAATGTATTTTATAGGGTATCTCAAAAATTGGTAAAAGTATGATAATGTGTCATCAAATCGTGCATAGTTTCTTTCCCCTCCCCTCCTTTGCATTTTCAGGTACATTATATGCATTGCAGCCGATATGAAACTTCTAAGGCCCAGTTAAAACACCTTATTTTTGCCGTGTCGAATTTAATAGATGTTGCTAAAAACTTCTAAATGTCAATTAAATTCGACATAAAACGATGTTTAAATCCCCTGCCGTTTTGAATAGATAAAATAGCAGGAGTCCACCAGCTCTGTCGTATCAAATGGAAGAAAAACTACTTGATTCAAACATTGTATTTCTGCCGCGCTTAATTAATCAATTCTAGGCCATGGTTCACGGTTTCTACTTGTGATCAGCCATGGGCTTGTGCATTTTGAAAAATGGCCATTTTAACCATTTTAATTTCAATATCACACGGCAAAAAGCGATGTCTAAATCAGATTTTAGAGACGGCAGGTTCTGCCGTTTTTAATACAGTTCAAATCGACACGGCGAAAAACGATGTTTAAACTAGGTCTAACTCCTTCGCCTTACGGAGGGGTCAAATACGGAGGAGTCAAATTTCATTTAGTATGCAGTTATATTTTACATTTGAAATGAAAGATTAATAGCCATACATACAAGTGGTGCTTGCTTTTTGCGCATTCTCCCTCTTCGTTTGTTCTTTTTGATCATTTGTACTAGTTACTTCTGTCTTCGTTTTGACACTAGCTTCTCGTTCTTCGGGCTCTCTCGGTGACAATTTCTTAGTCATACCAGAAGACTTCATGGGGCAAGTACTGTACTCTTCTCCCGTCATCAACTCATAGATCCATGCAGTAATATTGTGTTCAGAAACGTGTGTAGCCATCTAAGAAAGAAGGGAATCGATTCAACTCGTTAGCAATGTCACACATATTCCTTCTTCCATCAAAGATTTGCTATTTACCAGCAAAGCTTAGTTTGTTCCAAGGTCTCTACTTGCTTCAAGGGCAGAAGTTCAGGCCACATTCTTGTCGGCAACAGCATAGGTCCCAAATCTTAAACTCGGCGTAAAAAGGTGGGTGTAAAATTCAATGACGTATGTCTTCTGATTGAATGGCTTGAAAGAAACTTTAGATGCTTACCTATAATTCTACCGTTGGACTTTCCAAAACTTTTGAATATTTTTCAAAATTACAGTATACTTTACACTTCAGCTCATTTGAGGATGTGACGTCATCAAATTTCTAAATCATAAACCAGATGAATGACAGACTTTTGCTTGATACCATATTGTAGGCATTCATAAACTATGGATTTTTTTTCGAAATTACTTCATGTTGCGTCTAACAGTTTAGAAATTACGATGGTTTTAAGATTTTTTGAAAATTTTTCTTGAATTCTTGAAAAAGAGGAAAAACATTTTAACTCTGAAAATATTAAAGATTTCAGAAAATTCCCAACGGTAGAATTATAGAGAAATAGCTAAAGTTTCTTCGAAGTCATTCAGTTCAAAGAAATAGGTCACTCAATTTTACACCAGTCTCCTTAAAGATTTGGAACCTATGCTTTCGTGGCCACAACTTTCAGACCACACTCTTGTTGGCGCATTGAGATCCCATATTCTCTTAGGGTTGTGTCAGGTCAGTTTTCCATGGAGACTCCGAATTTCAATGTTGTTTTTAGAAACTTTCCATCAATTTGATATGATGTCACAATGAAGCTTATAAAAATTCTCAGAAAATTACAGTGGTCCTGTCGAAAAGGGGGCGAACCTAAAAATGTCTTATTCGGCTGAATTTTACATCAATCTATGCATAATTCATTTCTCTGATTCGTTTACAAAATATCGAAATTCTGCAAATCTGCGGCTGCAGGGAAAAAGTTAGTTGAATAATTTCAGTCCACAGCTATGGCCATAAGTTTAAGTCCACCATGGAAGATGTAAAAACAATCTTGCGTTAATAGTGTAAAAGCTTGCGATATTCGATAATTCGAAAAATAAATCAATTCTTGAAATCAATTCCCAATAACTACGCAGTTTGTTGCTTCAATCTAAAAATAAAGGGTTGGTCTTAAACAACTGGCCACAGCTCTGGACTGAAAGCCCTTCTCTAACTTTTTCCCTGAGGCAGTATATTTCGCAGAGTTCTGATATTTTGTAAGCAAATCAAAGAAATGAATTGTGCATGGATTGATATAAAATCCAACTGAGTAACAGATTTTTGAGTCAACCCCTTTGTCGACAGGACCACTATAATTTCTGAAAATGTCCATAAACTTCATTGTGATGTCATGGCAAAATGGCACAAAATTAAAAAAACAACAAAATAAATTCGGAATCTTCGTGGAAAGTTGACCTGAAACAACTCAAAGAGAGCAAAATAGAAAGAGGAGTAGCATTGCACTTTATTGCATTGCATCTCGTTGCGCCAACAAATGTTATAGGCTAAAAGATGGTCTTGAAATTTTGGCCACGACAGTAGACTGGTAGTACTTAAATCTAAGCTACCTGCAAATGCTCTTCGGAGGAAAGGCAAAACATATGCGGAAGACTTTCCAATACTAATCTTGCTACTTCATGCATTTTTACTCATCTTCCAGCTTAAAAAAAGAAGCATTTTAAAGTATTTGCGTTATTTAGGCTATCCGACAACGGAATGACACTTGTTTACAGGGTGAATACATGTCAGCTGAATTTCCATCTTCCCCCGAACCTGAAGTTTAATTGCTCCCAACTCCTCCTTAGAAAGGCCATGCGTCCAAATATTTCTTTCCGTTTCCCCGTTTTAGGTCGCCCGGGTGAGTAAGAAAGTTAAAACGTTTCATAGCCTATATTTTGCTACGTATCCATCAGATTTCTTAAAACTAATCACCACTGTTTAGGTAACATGGCAACTTAGATAACAAAATTTATTTGGTCTAAATTGCTCTTATACCTCCCCAGTTATGATAGATTTCATTAATTGTTGAATGTCAGAATTTGGACATTTTCACGTGATATCTAATTTGAGCCAAACAGACTTCTATGACAATGAATCATACAGAAAATCCCCGCATATAAGAACCTACTTTTTTGAGAGCTAGGCTGAAATAGGCTCTTATTTCAAAGGTACTAATACAAATTTCAAGGTATAACGATTCCTATTTGAAGAGTGCCTTGCGTAGGCCATTTTAGAACCTTTGCCAACAATTTTCAGCCCTATTATTTGTTTTGGCAGGGTTATAATAAACCTGGTAACCAATGCTAAGCTTTCAAACTGCAGGGAAGGAGATTCAAACTTTAAAAGCCCACTGGGACAAAAATGAACTTAATAATGACAATCCAAAATCAACTTTGCTACCCCTGGTATAAAAACATAATTTTCATCAAACTGAAAAAGGTTCTTAATTACAAGGTGCATAAGTAAGGGAAAACAGCCTATAGGTTCTTAATTTTGTAGGTTCTATGCGGGGATTTACTGTAGCTTGAGCGTGCTGTAGAATGTAGTTCAAGTAACGGTGGTTAACTGTGGCGATTGAAATGAGTACAGCCATCAACATGATGCTAGACTTGCTCTAAGTCTATTCCGTGGTTTATCAGCGTTTATAGAATATAATTACTCCCGCAGGGGCGTAAGCAACTAAGATGACGCTGCGACGGAAAAACGAGAAGGAAACAGAATGATGCATACCAACCTTGACGTACAAATCATTGCTCTTTTTGAATAACGATTTCTCTTCACTTTCAATACCATAAGCTAGATATGGGCTGTTGATTATATCTCCCCAATAACCACGTCGTGCAATTTTTTCACCACCCTACAAAAGGCAAGAATAATTACTGAAAAGGCTTGAATGAAATAGAAGTAATTATATCAGTAGAGATTTCATATGTGAACAGCTTCCACTGAAAGGCCATCAGAATGTATTATTACCATTGCAGCATTTAAAGCAACTCTGCAGGCCAGCAATTGAAATGAAATGAAATTTTTTCTTTCCGACAATCCTATATTTGTCATTTAAACAACCAGCTCTGAGGGGACCATGATGGAAATTAGGTCGATTTGACATTTTTAATGCTATCCCTGCCACCGCAATTAGGGATGTTTTTAACCGGTTTTTACTGACTTTTAATAAAAATTGTAATGTATCTACTTTTAGTTTAAAACATTGTAAATTTCAATTTTGTTTAGTGGCAAATAGATACTGACTTACTTGTTTACTTACCATTCTTTTTTCGGCTTTTGTCTGTTACGTGTCTCTGTGTTGTATTGTTGCTGTGTTGTTATTTCTTTGGTTTCTGTCTTTGTTTTGTTTTCGTTTGTTTTTCTTATGAAATTAACCGTTGAATTGTAAGTGTCATTCATGGTGGGACCAGATGACCTTGTGTCTTTTCCCGCCATGAATGGCACATGTAAATAGTATTGCATTTTATTCAGAATTAGGTTTTGTTGCTATAGAAAAAAAATTCTAACAAATATTCTTCAAAATGAAACTCACCTTGTTGAAAATAATCCCAGATGCAAGTGTGCGATTTGGTACTTCATATGTAGAATCTTCACGCAATTCGAAAGCAACACCACGTTCTCTCCACGTCTTGTATTCGCTGAAGTTGATGATTGGCGCCTGAAAAAGCAAATGTACAAAGTGAGACTTTGAGTTTAAAATTGTAGGCCTAAGGAACCGAGTAGGTCCAAACAATAACACGTTTTAAATGATCGAAATTGCATCAATATGATAAAATCTCAAATATCTGAGCTGAGATGAAAGGAGCTACTTTTTGTACAATACTCTATGATTCCATATAGAAACACCGCACCGGTTCGAATTTGATCAGCGAAGTTAAGCATGGTTGGGCCAGATCATTACCTGGATGGGTGACCTCCTGGGAAGACCCGATATCATAGGTACAACACCTCACCACAAGGTATAAAATTGATACCTTTGTGATGAAGGCATCAAAAACTCTCGGGCGCCAACTGCATTACTGCAAGAGTCAATAATATGCTCCTCGGGGAGCATAGGCAAAAAATCAGAAAAAGAAACGCCTGAGTCGAGGGGGTAATAGAATTGTCAAGCGCTCCTGAATATATGTACTTATAGAGAGGGGCACTATATAAAGGCAATGATTTTACTTTACTATTACTTTAATGCTATGAATGTCGGACAAACAAACATTTTAGCCCATCCTCTTTAATGGTTGTCCTTTTGAAAAAAATTCTTAAAAATGATTTAAAAACTTGCCATTTCTATCATGACAATGCTATCACACAGGCTGGCAAAGGTGTCAAAGATTAAAGGGCCCTAATAAACATCACAGCAGTGTGCCCTTTTTCTTCCTCGTTTCCCTTTGATCACGAGTTTCTACTAGGCAGAAAAGATGGCGCGTAGCCACTCAATACAGTAATCAAGTAAGAACTTATGAGGGATGGGAAAATCAAATCAGCAAATTGCACAGGTTTATAGACTGTTTTTACGCCATATGGGGCATCGCACTTTCAAATGGTTTTATAAATTGGCCTGTCTGTGCATTTTCTTTAAACGGTGATGTCCTGATATCAATATGGTTTCTAATTTTTCATAACTGAGGTTAAATCTTATCATTTTTTCTCACATTTGTTTTTTGTTGTTTTAATTTTTTTGACGGAATTATGTCATTGTTATTTGCCATTTGCTATTTTGTAATATGTAATTTGTAATATTTAAATGTAACATTAATTTGAATCTCTATGTTAAATGTTATGAAAAAAAAAAAAAAAAAAAAAAAAATGTTTTTACGCCATATGGGGCATCGCACTTTCAAATGGTTTTATAAATTGGCCTGTCTGTGCATTTTCTTTAAACGGTGATGTCCTGATATCAATATGGTTTCTAATTTTTCATAACTGAGGTTAAATCTTATCATTTTTTCTCACATTTGTTTTTTGTTGTTTTAATTTTTTTGACGGAATTATGTCATTGTTATTTGCCATTTGCTATTTTGTAATATGTAATTTGTAATATTTAAATGTAACATTAATTTGAATCTCTATGTTAAATGTTATGGTCGCAGGGTTGCTATGCATTTTCATGCTCCTTGTGGCATCGTCTTGTAACCTTGTAACCTTTGTCTGTTGATTGTAAATTTTATGGGAATATAAAAAAAAAATCTTATCATTAAACTGCAACAGCAGTTTAGCAGCGACTTTTACAAAAAATTGACAAAAAGTAAACTCTTGATGGATCTGAACTCAGGTTAAAAGAAACCCACATCAAACGAAATTGCAATTTCAGACTCAGAATGTAAAACAAAATCGGCAACAAAAATACCTTTTCTTTCAATTTCATAGTATAATCCCAATCATACGCATTTGCTCTGCTATCATATCGAGTCGTTAGGTGCTGTCTGATGCGTTGGTCCCTGAAAGTAAAAAAAAGAGTAAACACAAAAGCTTAACAAGGTCGAAATGTTTGAGAATGGCCGTACCTTTCACGACCCCACAAAAGCTGGGAGAGCTAAGAGGATAGGTGCCAAATCATTAAAAGGTTAATGCATATTCAATGACCAATTTCTTTGAACTGCATGACTTCGAAGAAATTTTAGCTATTTATCTATAATTCTCCCGTTGGACTTTCCTGAAGTCTTTAATATTTTCAGAATCAGAGTGCTTTTATTCTTTTTCAAGAATTCAAGAACAACTTTCAAAAAAAACTTAAAACCATCGTAATTTTTAAACTGTTTGATGCAACATAAAATGATTTCCAAAAAACCCACAGCTTATGGATGCCTACAATATGGTATCAAGCAAAATTCTGTCACTCTTCTTGTTTAAGATTTATCAATTTGATGACGTCACATCCTCAAATGAGTTGAAATGTAAGATACGCTGTAATTTCGAAAAATATTCCAAATTTCTGAAAAGCCCAACAGTAGAATTATAAGTAAGTAGCTAAGGTTTCTTTCAAGCCATTCAACCAGGAGAAATAGGCCATAGAATTTTATAGCCACCTTTCTATGCCGATTTAAAGATTTGGAACCTATGCTGGAGAGCTGTAGGTTGCTTTCCCCGATTGTTGAAACTGATACATTTGCTCTACTGAAAATCTCTTGCCTTTGTTTTCAATGTATTTTGAAAGCTCGTGGGGCGTCACCAAACCTTACGATAGTTAAATATTAAATGTACCAGTGTAAATACAAAGTTGCGAGAAGATTACATACCATAATGCCGAAATATCAAAATGCGTTTGTTCACTGTTTCTCCAGAATTTGAATATTCCTTCTAGCATATCATGTTCTTTAAACTGTTCTTGAAACGAAATTCAGAAGAAGAAATTGATAAGTATTAAAAGTATTGAGTGAGTAAAAAAACAGCGTTTGCAGAAACGGAGAATTGCGGATCATAACAATGCAGAGTTGCGAAGAGCAAGGTTGCGAAGAGCAACCCCCACCTTGGGCAAAATGTTTGGAGTGATGGCGACTCTCAGCGGGGAGCAGTGACGTCATCAGTTGTTGTCGTTGTTGCTCCTTCGGCGGGGGTCCTGTTGTTCAACAACATCGTCTTCGGTTGCCCGACATCCAATGTGAGATCGACCCAAGTGTTTATCAGTAACATTGTTCATGTGTAACCTTTAGTAATTGTATTTGATTGTATATTTTGGTTTAATTTAGTTGCCTGTCTTTATGTTAAGGCCATGGGGTAGTCATGGCGTTTTGCTCCCCGTTTTCTTTTATAAAAACTTGGATAAGCCCATAGTACCAAAAGTTTCTTAATTTTACGTGGAAATTTCTGCTTTTTAGTACCAAAAGTTTCTTAATTTGTTTCTTATTTTTTATTCATGTAGTTTCTACCACTGCCGCGTATTCGTTTCTTGACATACAGCACATTTTTTAGCAAGGAGAGCTCTATTTTACTCAAAACACAAAGTTATTATGAATATTACAAAAGAAATAGAGGCTCAACGAAAAGTTTCCCATGATTTCCTTGTATTTGGCTTTAAAAGCTTCTTAGCAATTCTCAAAAATAGTACTAGAGTTTCCTAAATTTCGCCATCCTAGTACTAGTTTCTTATAAACCAGTTTCTTGCAAAAAAACGTGTAACGTAGTTCGTAAGTGTTGATTTGAGTAACTTCGTTTTTGTAAATTTCTATATTGAATATAAAACACAAACAAACAATGCAGAGGAGGTACCAAGGAGCGTAGCTCCTGAAAATCATGTATTTTCATTAATGGATCATTTCGACAGATATTACGATAAATTAAAAAAATGCATCGAAACTGCCTACAACATGGCACTATATTCATGCAAAGAAGATATGTAAACAAATGATTCGTGGTACAAAATTTAAAAATAGCCTTAAATAACGGACTCATCATATTAAACCCATACATGCAACAAAAAACCGAAATCAGTAGAAAGAAGACTATTAACTCCTGTAAAAGAAACAATAACCAAAATAAGCCTGTAACAAGAGAAAAACTGTTAAATCCTGTAAGACAAACCGAATCACCCTTAAAACCTGAAAGGGAAGAAATAAGTTAATAACTCACCAGTAACTGCTGAAAAGATAAACGTGGAAATCACCAAATACTAGTTTCGTCGCACTTTCATCAGTTTGGTTCGTGCGAAGAACAAATTACCAATAAAACAGGCCACTTTTATAGCAGACAAACAAAACAAAGCAAAGAAGATACTTGAATAAAATGCCTTCCTCCGGTCACATGAAAACCGACATAAAAATGATACTGCCAAGGAGCTTGTAAAGCAATGGCAGCATTTTAACAGTCTTTTATCAAGCTTTATTTCAGCAAAAATTAATAGAAATAAGACAAGGAACAACTTGGAACAAACAGATCAACAATAAAACAAGAGCCATGGGAAAATAAACTTGTGAAATGAATCGATCACATACCTTAAGATTCGACAGATTCATAACAGGGAGCTTTCCTTCTAAATATTCAGGATTGGTAACAAACCTGGCAAAGAACTGAAAAAAGTTAGATTTTGTCTTGATTGATCTTAAAATTTTGTTGGCAGATACCTTGAATAAATCCCTGCTTTCCTTCATAGCGTTGTTGTGGCCTTCAGTTACCGGGTGATTCAATAAAAACAATCCCTGTTTGAAAGGATACGGCTCCCTGGATATCAAGCCGATGATATCAGCAAAAATATAATTTAATGGTAGACATGTTTAAATCTACTTTAAATTTTACATGACTGAAATTGGCTTCTCGATTCTGAAATTATGAAGGATTTTTGAGAAGGCCTCTTTTTGCTTTACCACGGGCATTACAGCAATGACTTCTGCACGCTTTAGCACGTGCTATCTTCCCGGGAGGATGAACAAGTCTTCACCCTGATATGAATAACCTATTCAGGTGGATTCCATTCTCCCAAGACGACAAAATACATGAATACCTGAAGACGTGTGAGTGTCATCATTTTTAGGAAGGAGAACAAATAAAAGTTTGCTCATCGTTTTCACTCGTTTTTGCCGCTTTTTGGAAGGGGCTTTCTGCAGAATATCTCACATCTCCAGGGAAAGTATGGCCGATTAAAGCCGGGAAAATTACCAAACCTAACTGAACATATTGGCAATAAAACAAGGCAGTTTTCAATATTATTGCTTTGATATTCAAGGACCAGTGGCTTTTCAAACGGGGATCGTTTTTTCCCACCCGGAATATTAAACTATAACTCACACACGAAAACGATTTATGAAATGAAAGCTCTTCATTGTAAGATAAGATGATGATGATAGACAAGTGAAGACTGCCAGTCTAAATCTCAAGGAAAGATTGTTTTGGTGCAAACATTGGCAAGCAGATAATGACATGACAACAATGACCTTTGATTACCTGATTAGTTCATTTGTCTTATTTCGCAAAAACTCATCTGTCAGAGGTCGAACAAGAGAGTTGCCAAACAGTTCAAGATACAGTTCTACCTTTTCTGAAATGAAAATAAACAAGAATTACATTGAGTATAGCAACACATATACGGACAACTTTGTTTTTATCATAAGTTAACTTAAATCAAAGACAATCTATAGGTAAAGTGCACCACCAAATTATCAAACGATGTTGTCCAAGTCGCATATTTGGGCCTGCATAGACTTCAGTATATCCAAAACCAGAAAAGACTGACAAAGTTTATCCTTCAGACTAATGGATCGACAATTCATACAATGCTTCTCATACAGTAGGTTTCCTTTTGCGTATCTTCCTTTTCTTTCACAATCCAACTTTCCAAATGTCTGCTAAATGGATGACACGACCTAGATTATTATGGACAGGCTACTGTTTCACCAACAATGTGATGCCTTCCTCCATTGTTTTCAGCATAAGGTCATGCTATTTCCAAATGAAAGGATAAAGCGCAGCAATACGGCGAAGTTGGATTGATCTGGCTTTGCTGCGTGTGCCGCATCGAAAGATCGCCTCGGGTGTAAATTCGGCCTTCGTCTTTTCTTAGTAGTGTAAAGTTACTTTCCTCTGTAAATCATTAGTAAATTTGTGATGTTGTGTGTGGAGGCAACTCGATAATGTTATGTTTTTGCCTCCACCTCAACAGTAATTAAACTTGAGTTTTGTTTTCTGCCTTTTAAATTTTAGTGACACAAAAAAAGGAAAGGATGGTAAGAAATGGGAGATAACTTAGCAAATAGATGCCTTGGGCTGAAGACTAATAAATATGGGAAAACAGGCATACCTTTCAATCCCAAACTTTCCTTTGATTCCAATATGATTGAAATGAGCAAGATCTGCCTTGCTATAACTTCCAAATCATTCTCCACAATATAAAACTACGGCATAAACAGATAAACTGCTATGACAAAATTTTACAATCTTTATTTTGAACTACTGGTGGTGATTACCATCTTGTGAAAAGTACTACGCTTCTGACCTTTAATATAACATCATAAGAAATTGCTTCTCTTCTTTAATTGCTTTAAATCAATACCTCATCCACAGAGGATTTTCTGATACATTATAATTATTACAGCAAAAATTATCATCTAAAAAATTCCTTCAGAGAGAAAAATTATTTATTTGCTGAATATCTTGAACACCCCTTCGGACCACCTCGTTTGAGTTTTTCAAACATTATAGATTGAGCCTGTTTTTGTCCTTTCATGGGTGGGTGTTTATTCAAGCATGCTTGTTTCTTGTTGTAGATAAAATTGGATCAGTGTATATGATTGAGATCAATGAGCTAGTTTTGAAAGCTGGACAGAGTGTGGATAGACTCATTGAATCTGAAAAATTCAATATTTGTATATTTAGAAAACAATCCAAAATTTTTGTTCAAAATTGCAATTTCAGTATAGGATTTTTGCTACAAGGTTTGCAGCTTTTCAAAACCCTTTGTTGGTAGTAGTTTTTGTTGTACTCTAATCTAACACTTGCCACACTACATTATGCACCATAGAAAAAGAGCAAAATACACAGAATGAAGATTGATAAATGTAGAAATACATGCATTAAGTTGTTGTGAATTTCTTCTCTTCCTGAGAGCACAAGTCTTCAGTATATGTCTCAAATCTGCCGTACCAACCAATAGAATTTCTTGTGACTCTGTTCAAAGATGGGAATTGGTTAAAGCATGGGTTATAAGACACAATAGACCTCTTAGCTATTCTAAAAAAGACAAACTTGGTACTGTAGTATATACTTAAATGATAGGTACTGAAAAATNCTCTTTGTTGGTAGTAGTTTTTGTTGTACTCTAATCTAACAACTTGCCACACTACATTATGCACCATAGAAGAAGAGCAAAATGCACAGAATGAAGATTGATAAATGTAGAAATACATACATTAAGTTGTTGTGAATTTCTTCTCTTCCTGAGAGCACAAGTCTTCAGTATATGTCTCAGATCTGCTGTACCAACCAATAGAATTTCTTGTGACTCTGTTCAAAGATGGCAATGGGTTAAAGCATGGGTTATAAGACACAATAGACCTCTTCGCTATTCTGAAAAGAATGTGGATCAAAAACTTTATCCGAAATGTTTGATTCAGTGGTGTTATAGCTTCTAATACTGTTGTGCACATTTGAAAATTCTACAAAATATATGAAATCTCATTTGATTAAAAGATTATTTTGTAGAATGGCTAAGAGGTTTATCAACATAGTTTGAAAAACTGTTTGTATCTACAGTATCTTTCTGTCCAAGCCTAAAATGGAATGGTCTTCCAAAGGAAAGTCTGTCAAAAACTAAATTCAAAAATCTGCTGTTTTTCAAAGACAGAAACCAAGCTAGATCTAAACTGCAACTTCAATTCAACTTCTCCATGAACAGAATAGATAGGGTGAAACGTGTTTAAGGGTTAATTTAGGCATTTCAAACCAACAGGTTTTTCATAAAATTTTATGTACTTTGTTCACAAATTCTGTACAATTGCACTTCACGCAACAACAAGATCTCAGTGGGATTTACTAGTCTAGAATCGCACACACCTCGATAGGCTAATAATAGAGGGTCTCGTATAGCCTGCGTGCAGACTCGACTATCCTAAAGTCTCGTAGGGCTCAGTTAGGATCAGTATAGGAGGCACAGACCAGTATTAAACCCTGCACTGCATCATATTTGGCTAAATCGTCTTTGTTTGTGGACCAAAAAGCTCGCTCTGCTGGTTGTCTTTCTTAGAAGACTATCTTAAGGAGCGTTTGGGCCTAAATTTTTTTAAAAATAAATTGGCCAATTTTGGAAAACTTCACTTGCATTTTCACCTTGGCCATAGCCTCACTGAAACGCATAAATCTTTTGAGAACAGTTTAAGAAGCTAACATAATACTTACTTTTGTCATTAATATCCAGGGCAGGGCTAAAACCCCACCATGTAACCGCACCATACGCGTCCACCATTTTGTTTTCTTTTGAAATGTTGTTGTTACCGCCAAATACTGCGAGGTACTTCGTGTAATAATTTCATGCAGATGATTGGGCGCTGTGCAGCCGTAAACGCAGAAAAATAAAGGGACAGGAAATTAGCCTGAGAAACTCTTTGTACCTTCCTTCTGGCAGTGCCAGTCCCAATGGCCTTGCAAAGATAAGTTTTCCTAAAAGTAGATCGAAACCGTAGCAGAAGGTCCGAAAAATTCTCTTCAATTTATGAGTACAAGACTCTTACAGAAAAATCATTCCATTGATCAAAACCGAGATCAAAACACCAAAAAAATATTTTGAACATAATATAGAACACTGTTTATTAATATTCATGGTCTAGTTTATGATGTTTTCAATGTCAAGAAACATATCTGCAGCAGCGTTAGAAATTAAGAAACTTCTGGTACTAAAACGCGATTTTGAATAAGATGATCTGATTCAAGTTTCTTACGAAAAACGCGTATTTACACCATTCGATAAGTAAATTTATTCTCTATAACATATCGAAAAATGTGCTAAAATAAAATCCATTTTGAGTTGAAGAAAAGTTTTGAGAGAAGTTTGTCCAGGGTAGGGTGGCCGGAATAAGGCGGCCTTTGGCCTCTGAGTTGTCTTGACAACAAATTGGATGCGATTACCCATCCTCCCCTGCGGCCTCCTTTCTCATCATCACATAGGAGCGGCAGGGCTGCAAAATCCCAAGAGAGAAAAACATCATCTGATTTCTGCTTTCCCGGCGGCAAAATTGGCGATCTGTTTACAAGATGATAAGGTATGTGATTTAGAGATATAATATGTAAGCTCTGATGAGTCTAAAATCACCGGGTTACGAATAAATGGACTAGATCGTGCGATTGAAATGCGATCCAAAAATTTAGGCCCAAAAAATAAAAAATTTTACAAAGAAGATCAAGGAAGTAAAGTGGAATCCAAAATACACCGATCAGAATTAGTTTTAAGATTAATTATGATCTTGAATATTTCCATATTCGTTTTGGGGTGTAGAGGTAAAACAGCGGTGAAATCCGAATCAATCACATTTAACGCAATCACAAGATTGTTGGTAAAGTCCCAAGCCAATCAGTCCCAAGGAAGTCTTGTTGGAAATGAAAAATCATATTACTGTTTAGTGCAATGTTTACTGATTCCAAACTGTACTGTGAAGGTGAAGTTACGGTTTTTAGCACCAATCACTTGAATCACAAGAAGTAGAGAAGACCTCATCAAGTCCGCAACCTTATGTCATGATGTTGAAGAGGAGAGGCTCTATGTTGGATCAAACCGTCCACCTGACTGTTTTGGCTGCAAAGTCAGAGGATCACCCCACTGTGCCACAACACCTTCAGGTTGTTCGGATTGCACTGCTGTTTGCGGATTGCACCTGTTGGAGAGGGAGCTAATGTCTGCTGGATGAGACAGAACATTTTTAGCCTTTTAACAGGCTGTAGCTCTTGAACTATTTCTTAGATTCCTATAAACTCATTTCTGTAAACTGTCTACTTTATTGTAATCAAATTTTATTGGGCAAGTGACTCCAAGACCAAGTTCAATGTAATTTAGGACTTGTTATGCAAAATTGAATTGGATGTAATAATTGGATAGAATTGGATGTAAATACTATTGTTTGTGGAGGCATTTAATCAGGGATGCAGGAGGTAGCACATCTGTAGGGGAATGGAGCTGCAAATTTGAGGGCAAAACAATTGGAAAATAGATTTCAGTAATTCTCAAGAGGGCAGGGGGGCGGTTGCCCCCAACGCCTCCCTCTCCAGCGTTCTTGCATTTAATTATGAATTTAAAAAAAAGCTATGAGAGATTTTAGTACAACTTCTTATTTTCTCAATAGCAAAGAACTGATTTTATTCACAAACAGTTTTTAATTTGAAAAATACCAGTTTCGGTATGGAATTCTAATTTCCACACAGCATCTCCTTGAAGAAAACGCTATTTTGGTTACTAATTTCGACCAAAGTATGAGTATGTCAATAAAACCCAACAGTTAAAGAACAATGTTCCTATAGCAACTGTCCGGTGATGAATTTTTTATGAGGCTGGGTTTTCCATTGCTTCTTCGTCAAAATGAATTAATTTCAATTGGTTGGTTTCTCTTCAATAACAGGTATCTAGAAAAGCATCAAACTGGGTCAATACACAAAAGAAAATAATTGATTTATAAATACATGATTTTGCTTAGATATGCAATACAGTAGATAGTCTAAAATTAATGTAAATTACTTGTTAAGACAGCCTGAAATTGCTGCACATGCTTTCTGTGATAAATATTTCACTGTGAGACAACTGGAGATTGGAGTAATACACATGTGGGAATCTTGCTGTGTGGTCAATATTTCNATGTAAGAGTGAAGCTAAAGGAAATTATAATGGAGCCTCCCATATAATGGACACCTGTGGAACCAATGTTGTTGACCGAAGCAATTGAAATCCACTTCATCGACAAGCAAAAGCTGATATCAGTTTTCAAGAGCAGAAATTCACAGTATGCTCCTCCGTATGGTAAAAGCACACGTATATAGAATTGTATTAAAAAGCCTTTTCTGGAAATCTGACCGGTTTATTCAAACCTGTTAACCCAGCCTGGATCCATCCCTGGGTGTCCGCTGTATGGTGGTGTCATCTTTTGTCATACTGTATGTTGGGACGAAAATATTTGTCTGTTGTTTGGAGGTGTCCCTTGTATAGAGGTGTCTGTTAATGGAGGTTCCACTGTTTTGCGTTCCTTCAGTTTGACTGTTGAAAATGGCACAAATTGGCCAAATTTGCTAACAAATTTACCAAAAAATAAATGTTGGGGGTTGTGGTACCCCTGCACCCCTTTGGCTACTCCCCTGAGAATTAAGATTTGCTGCAGCGTATTGTGCAAATTTTGAATATTTTTGTTTCCAGGGCAGATTGATCACGCATAGACATATGTTGAAAATTGATGGCTTGAATGGTTTTAATGCTATTCTCTCAAATGAATGGTTTGAAAGTTCCTTGCTGCCATCTTTAGCGAAAATCGTCTATTCTTCAATGGACATTTTTGACAGCTGGATTGTTTTCAAAACTACAGCATTTTTGTATCTTAGAGAGTCCTGAAGTTGTGACATCCTTATAATGCTGAATCATTGAATCATAGAAGTCTTTTAACGACAGAATTTCGCCCACCATTAAAACAAGACTAAAACTCATGAAAAGGTGACCTTCATGAAAAGGTTTTCTTGAAGGTTTACCCTAGAAATTCTATTTCTCAATGACAGAGGAAAAAAGCTGAATTTCGAAGCAAACTGTGGTCTGTCACTCTTTTTGTTCATGACATATGATAAAGATACATCTCAACTTCAAGCAAGTTGGAACTCACTGTAGAAGTGCTGTAATTTTGAACATAATCAATATATCAACAAAGTACGTAGTGTTCAGTCTTAAGTCTTATATATTATTTTCGTTTTAGGAAGCGCAACTAACGTAACATTAGCAAGAACAATTCTTCGACAAAAGGCCCTTTGAAGGAAACCATCCCTGCCCAGCTATGGCGGAAGCTGTAAAAGTAATAGTGCGATGCAGGCCAATGAACGCCCGGGAGAAAAACCTCGACTGCAAAGTTGTGGTAAAAATGGACCCAGCGATAGGCCAAGTGGCCCTGATCAAACCAGATGCTCGTGATCAGCCTCCGAAAAGCTTCACTTTCGATGGAGTTTACTATATGGACAGCATAACCGAGAACTTATACAACGAAATCGTATTCCCGCTAGTCGAGGGTGTGATAGAAGGCTATAATGGCACGGTTTTCGCGTATGGGCAGACCGGTTGTGGAAAGTCCTTTACCATGCAAGGGATACCAGACCCACCAACCCAAAGAGGGATCACCCCAAGAGCATTTGAACATATATTCGAAAGTGTGGAAACAGAGGATAATGCGAAATACTTAATACATGCTTCCTATCTTGAGATTTATAACGAAGAAATTAAGGATTTGATGGGAAAGGACCACAAGGCGAAACTCGATGTGAAGGAGCACCCAGATAAAGGCATCTACGTCAAAGACCTAACTATGGTTCCATGTCATAGTGTCGGGGACATGGAACGAGTCATGGATCTCGGAAGTAAGAATCGCCACGTTGGAGCAACTCTCATGAACGCGGATTCTTCCAGGTCGCATTCTATTTTTACGATATTTGTCGAAACATGTGAGGCGGGGCCAGATGGAGAGGATCATATACGTGCAGGGAAGTTAAACTTGGTCGATCTGGCTGGAAGTGAGAGGCAAGCAAAGACAGGAGCGGCTGGAGATCGGTTGAAAGAAGCGACGAAGATTAATCTATCATTATCAGCTCTTGGTAATGTTATATCCGCATTGGTTGATGGGAAAGCGAAACATATACCGTATCGTGATTCGAAACTTACGAGGTTACTACAGGTGCGTTTGTTGCCTGGTAAAGTCTGTCTCAAATTACATGTCAGGTGGGATTTGCGATAACGCGAAATTAGTCATGCAGAATGCTTCAATTGTTTTTGTTCGCGGACAATTTCGCGTGACATCTAATTTGTGACAAACTTTAGATGCCTGACAGCATCTCTTTGAAAAATACGTCGTAACTTCGGGCCCATCACAGTGCGAAACTGTTTCTTTGTCTGTCATGATATTCTGTCAGTGACTGCATACACGATCTGATTTAGGAAAGCTACGACCGAAAATAGACCAGCTGACTCCTCATTGAAAAACTGGTATCAAAATCCTGTCAGCAAAAATTCAAGCCTCATTTTGCGGTTTTATGTATTTAGAAAAGTCTGGAGGGGATTGACATCAAATTTTTCTCGAAGAAAACCGAATAAACCCTATCAAAAATGTTTTGCGTTGTTTGTTTATTCTCCTGCCAATTGAAAACTATTTTCAAAATCGTTTAGACGCTAAAAGTAAGGTTACGTACATTAATATGTGGACGATCTCTTCTTGTTTATCTTGGTCACTCTCTGGATTTGGTAACCTACATCAAATACGAAAAGTTCTGGACAGAACAGTTTTGTTCCAATTCGTCTGCGAAATACTTTCAATTCTCTGCAAGGGAGGGGGAATTAAAATGACTAGCTTTTAATTGGATAATATGGGGACGATCTCTTCTTGTTTATCTAGGTCACTCTCAGTTTTCTGTATATGCATCAAATACGAAAAGTGCTGGACAGAACAGTTTCGCTCTGCGAAATACTTCCCAATTCTCTGCAAGGGAGGGAGATTAAAATGACTAGCTTCTGATTGGATAATATGGGGACGATCTCTTCTTGTTTATCTAGGTCACTCTCAGTTTTTTATTACGTACTTCAAATATGAAAACTTCTGGACAGAACAATTTCGTTCCAATACGTCTGCGAAATTCTTCCAAATTCTCTGCAAGGGAGGGGGATTAAAAATGACTAGTTTTTGATTGGATAATATGTGGACGATCTCTTCTTGTTTATCTAGGTCACTCTCGGGATTTTGTTACATACATCAAATACGAAAAGTTCTGGACAGAACAGTTTCGTTCCAATACGTCTGCGGAATACTTCCCAATTCTCTGCAAGGGAGGGGAGTTAAAATGGCTAGCTTTTGATTGGATAATATGTGGACGATCTCTTCTTGTTTATCTAGGTCACTCTCAGTTTTTGTTATGTACATCAAAAACGAAAAGTTCTGGACAGAACAGTTCTGTTCCAATACGTTTGCGGAATACTTCCCAATTCTCTGCAGAGGGGAATCAAAATGACTAGCTTTTGATTGGATTATACCGGGTGTCCCAAAATGATGTATTATTGTTTGATTGCTTATATGTCCATAAAACAATGAACCAATTTTCAAAAACTTTATTTTATCCGATTGCCGAAAGGCTAAATGGTATTTGAGGATGTTGGTTGTGGTTTAGGTCGATGTCTTCATGTCGAAAAGAAGATAGATAAACCTGCTCAAATTCAAGCCTTAGATGGTATGAAAAAGAAACGGCCTTCTTTCCCAGTCAACATTTTATATGTGATGCAAAAGGCTGAGTTCATAAGTCGTTCAGAGAATATATGTCGTTCAGAGAATACGAATTCAGTTAATACTGAAGTCAAAGAATACGAATACGAGTTCAGCCTTTTGTATCACATCTAAAATGTTGACTGGAAAAATAGGCCGTTTCTTTCTCATACTATCTAAGGCTGGAATTTGAGCAGGCTTATCGATCTTCTTTTCGACATGAAAACGCCGTGGTAAAACCACAACCAACATCTTAAAATACAATTTAGCCTTCAGGCAATGAAATAAAACAAAGTTTTTGAAAATCAGTTCATTGGTTATGGACATGTAAGCAATCAAACAGTAATACATCATTTTGGGACACCCGTTATGTGGATGATCTCTTCTTGTTTATCTGATTGCTTGTTTTGCTTCCGTTAGGATTCACTGGGTGGCAATACAAAGACTCTAATGGTCAGTTGTGTCAGTCCAGCTGATAATAACTATGATGAAACATTGAGTACATTGAGATATGCAAACAGAGCTAAGAATATCAAGAACAAACCGAAGATCAATGAAGATCCCAAGGATGCATTATTGCGTCAATATCAAGGAGAGATTGAAATGCTTAAGAAGATGCTCATGGGACAAATGGAGATCAACCCTGATCTTTTGAGTAAGTTTCCACGTATTATTTTCTGGAGCTGTGCGAACCCAACAAACGTTACAGAGTTTATGATACCAGGACCCGGGGGGGGGGGTACTTAGCATATTTTGCTGACGGGATGTGTACTCCTTTCCGGGTATCGTTTTCGCTTCTTTTTTCTAACGTCGGGCGGGTGTCAAAAGAAGGCAATTTTTCTAAAGGCGGTTGTCAAAAGTGTTATTTTCATTGTTTTCGACGAATTTTTACGTTTTGGGGTATGCTTTTCGCCGATTTTCCTAAAGCCGGCTATCATTTCGTGGGAAAATTTCTAAAGCCTGTTGAAAAATGTTTTACTTGGAGTGCACACCCCCGTACAATTGAAAGTCAAGTACACCCCC
>REGL01001325.1:83209-93268 GCA_004194395.1 Aurelia aurita complex sp. Pacific
TCGTCAAAATGTAAACAAAACGATGATTTTTGCAGTTTTTTGAAAGGTGATATCACACTGGATTTTCGTATTTTATTCAAAATGAAAGTTGCTGTTTGGGCATTAATCATTGTACTTCACTAAGGAATAAACTAAACATTCATATCTTCTACGATTGCTCGGAGATAAGTGGATTTTTAACGGTCGCTTTTTGGTGGCTTAGGTGAAGCCACCAAACAAACTGCAGAGAACAATGGATGAACAATGGATAATCGGCGACACGTGCGAGTTTACGGATTTGTTTACTGTTTAACGACGGAGCCCCTTTAATTTGAATCGCTTTGAATTTGAATAAAATGCTACGCATGACATAGCATGACATTACATAGCATGACCTTGAATAGAATGCTTTGATTGTGAAAAATTCCGTCCGCTCGGAAAATTCTAATAAGTGAAAATGAGCCTTCATGATCCAGGGGCATAGAGGCATCATGCCCCTTCAAATAGTTTGACATTGCCTGTGTGAGAAGCGATTCCCCCCAAGCAAGAAAATGATCCTCTCTGTCCCTTGGCACTTTAAGGTTCTTCTGCTTGAATGCTAGTGTTGGGTTCAGAATTAAATGACCAAGTAATGGTTCGGCCAAAAAATTAACCCCCGAAGTAAAAACATTTCTGAAAAACTTTCTGAAGGCTTCTTTTTTGATAACATTTATGCGGCAATAAGTAAAATATAAAATATACCGACTGAGTGCAGAGAGATAAGGTTTTAAAAAAGATGGTCGGAATAACCACTGTAACAAAATCACCTATCATTATTTGCTTTGGCCCGCCTGTTATATTGAATTTGTTAGAAATATGAATCTGTAACAATGCTCATTGAAAAGTAGATACATTCAAATTGTTACAAAATATTTGCTAGAAAAATTGTTGCATGCCAATAAAGAGTGGTTTGGATTATTATATTACCAGTTAGATGTGAAACTTGGAAACAGAATATTTCAGCCTGTACCAAAACGAATTGTAAACTGGGATATACCTATGCTTTTATTCGAAGTTCTTAAATGAGATCTTTTCATGAAGGTGACGAATTTTGAATAAGGTTTTCTCTTCTTGTTGTTTCCTTTAGAAAATCCATCGTTAACGTGGTTTTATCATTTGTTTCAGATTTATTTTGAATAACTTTTGTTTCCAAACTTTCTTTTGAATAGAGTTCAGAAATAGTCTTCAAATTATCTCTCAGTTAAATGGAAGCAATTGATGACTTTTGCAACTCTGTAATAGTTTTAAATGTATGAATTGAGAATCTACAGGAAGCTATATTTCAAGAAGATTGACAGGACTAAATTTTTTCACTGCAGCTTTCCGGCTCACAACAAGAACTTTCAGTCTCAGTGACAAAAAAAGATGGCCAGATATCTGAACCGGACTTCCATGTTCCAGAACAACAAGTTGCACCCGCGACAGGCGGGAAAATTGGCGCCGTGGCGCAACAGTTACAAGAAGAAGCTATGCGCCGCCTTCATTCGCTGCAAGAGCAATTGGTTGGTGGTGAAAAACGAAACGATCAAACGCTGAAAGAAAAACGTAAAGCTCGCAAACAGTACGCCCAGGCGAAACGAGAGAAACTCATGAAAGCTGTGGAGAATATGGAAGATGATGGAATTATGGTGAAAGTTTATGATAATTTGCAAGATGAACTGAAATTCAAAGATAAAAAGGTGAGATTTAAAAAAGTTTGTTGTGGGTTTATTTTTTTTTTTGATAGCCTGGAAGATTACAGCATTGAGAATTTTGAGGGAAATATCAAAGACTGGACTTGTTGCAAACCTCTCTCTCTTCTCAGTGCAAGTCGTAAGATGTACAATGCGAGTGAGTTTCTTTCTGCTCTGCGTTTATCTTTTGCATCTTGTGCTGACAAGAGAGAGACTCGTACAATGCCTGCCAAAAGTCTTGGAACACCTTTGCTATTTTTGCCTTTTTTTTGCGATTTCCCCCTCTCCCCCTCAGAACAATGTTGTTCTGTGATGGTAGAATGGGGATGACAGGACGATTCGTGACTGTGATGGAATGCTAAGACAATAACCTTGCAAATCAACATTGTTTCGGGGGTGAGGAGGTGTTGAAACCTGAGCGCTATGGTTAGAACTGCGTATTGTCAAGAAATACTTTTGGCAGGCATTGTAGCAAGTCCAATGAAAGACATACAGCTGATATGATATCATCACTGTAAGTAGACGAAACAGCAAATTTTAATGTGTTGGCTGTTTTGTCAGAATATACCAGGTGAACTAGAAAACTGTATGCGTTGTTTGAAAAAATCAGATTACAATTGCGTCGTCTGTCTGAGATTTTAATTTAATCTGTACTTGTAATTGTATGATATGCAGATGAAACAGAACATTGCAAATAGATAGCACCAGTTGACCTTTGTTAGTTTATAAACTATTCCTTTTGCCAACAATAAATAACTGTATTATTACTATAAATGGTTATATAGCTCTTCCTGTACGATTGGTCAAACAGTCCAATGGAACAAGGGCAGATTTTGTAATACAATAGAAACAGTTTCGCTGATTGACACCTCAATTCAAAGCGATTAGCGACTGCAGACAAAGGAAAATCTCTCAACCAGAAAAACAAACAAGGCTGCAAAAGTTTTTCCAAAATCCAAGTAGCTAGCGTGCTTGTTGTGCACTCCAGAAATTGTTCTTAAGAGCAAACACGAGCATATATCGAAAGAAGAAGGATACATCTACACATCTACCTCGGGCATTTTATTACTCTGGTTCCTAAGCCGATTGGGAGGCGATTCAATTCTCTTATTATTTTTTTGGGTGTAATTAAAATACTTACTGCTCAGCCTCTGAACTAAAGAAATAGAATGCTCGAGGTAGATGTGTAGATACATCCTTCTTCTTTCGATATACGCTCTCGTTTGCTCTTAAAAGCTTTTTCTGGAATGCACAACGAGTGAGCTAGCTACTTGGGTTTCAGAGAAACTTTTGCGGCTTTGTTCGCTTTGAATCTTTGGTTGAGAGAATTTCCTTTGTCTGCGATCGCTAATCGCTTTGAATTGCGGTGTCAATCAAAACCAACTCGTGCTATTGTCTTACCGAATCTGTCCTTGTTGTGCAATGGATAAATCCGGTAGGTTGGAAGCTCTTTGAAACAGTTACGTAGTTCTAAATTATTCTTTTCTCTTCATACAGATCCAAAAACTGGAGCAGCAGTTAAAAGGGACCGAGATAGAAACACAAGATTTGCAAGCTGAGTTTGAAAGGGACAGGCAGGATTATCTAGAAACAATTCGCAAGATGGAACAAACCATACAACTACAACAACAGATTATGGACAAAGTCCAACCATGTATTCGAAGGGATTGTAATTACTACAACGTTGATAAAATCAAAAGACAATCAGAATGGGACGAGGCTAGTCAAAAATGGCTGATACCCGAGTTAATTGTAGAGAAAACTACACTGCCGGGAGGTGTGATGCCAGGGGGGCGAGGAGGGCTTGTTGGGCAAATGCCTCCCGCAGCTGGGAGAAAACAACAGGCAGAAGTAGTGAATAGTGGTGATATGCCTGCAAATTACTTTGATGGCAATGATGATGATAAATTCCGTAAGCATCTTGATAAAAATGCAAATGTTGATTTCTCTGCAACGTATTTTAAATCGAAGAGAGCTGACAGATTGCTGCAGGGGTCTTCCACATCGATTGAGTTGGCACGCAAGCGAGATGGTGACTCACAACAGAGGCTACGAAGTCATGACTCGGTTAACGGCTCTGTCACACCGCCTGCTGGACCTAAGAACTCATTACCAAGGAGTCTTGATCCGTTGCCAAGGCCATCGAAACTTGAATCTTTGCCCCCTTCAGCGTTCCAGAAAAAGAAGAAAAAGAAAACGCAAGGAAACGATTAAAAGATATCACTAGATGCAAGATTTTAGTTTATTCGCATCATCGTAGGTAGAATTACAATCAGCTCTGTGGTATGTTTAATAAAGCATGCAAAAATCAGACCATCAGTGCGTGTATGTCCTTCGTTACGCTTGCCTTCGTAATTCCTCGCTTATAAGATTTCTATCCGTCGGTAATTCTTCAATTTCGTACGTCAAGGCATACAGAATTTGGCAGTTACTTAGTTCAGGGTGTTATTCATTGAGCTGCATGTTTTGAGAGCCTGACCATGGAGAGCTTATTCATTAAACTGCAATGCTGTATTTTGAGAGCCTAACAGAAATTTTTTGTTGCCAAGTATTATTTTGTGAGCCAAGAAACATACTTGTTCGGGATACTATCAGTGAAAGTCTTTAGAGGATTTTCTCCAGAAGAGCTACAATCGCGGACAAAACTCATGACACACGTTGCGTTTTCGAGGAAATTTTTGAGTTAGGATCCCCCCCCCCCCCGCCCCCTATTGCAATGTTGGAGGCTGATGAAAATGTCATAGATGAGTTGAAAGTCTGTGTTCTTCAAGCAACCAACATTGCAAAGGGGGAGAGGGGGTCATCAGCAGTGCAAGGTAGTAGTTCACATGCAGGGAAGACCTCTTTTAACACAAAACTCAGCTGTCCCAACGAGGTTTGTCCGCGATTGTAGACCCTTGTTTAAGATCTTTGGACTCTGCGTAGTGGCGATTTCAGGGTCATCGTCCTTCATTCTTCCTTTGTAAATTCGCGCATGCCCCAAAGATTTTCGCCCATTCCATTGATCAGTGAGCCAATCAGAGCTAACGTCTTTTCCATTGTGATTTACAAAAGGGGGAGTTCCCAGTATCCCGAACAAATACAGTATCAGAGCCAATGGTAGAAAGAAGCAATGAAGTTAAGAAATACCTAACAGCAAAAGATGGAAACTTTCATCATGAAATCCTTGAAAATTAAGGAAGGTTCAGTGCTGTTGGCTGATCCAAGTTTTGAAAGAAACGTGCCAATGGTAACTTGCCTTGGTATACCAGGTGAAGCTTGCCATTACGTAAACAGTCCAACAGGTTAAAATTTTCACCATCACCATTTGCTCATTTTTGGTTAGGAAGAAGTAGGATGTTTTAAATGACGTTGAATTGTAGTTCGATCAAATGTTAAAAACAACAGTATCTGTATAGAATCAGCGTACAGCAACCTCTCGGAGAACCTCTCAAAGGAATCTTGGACGTTCAATTGAATTGAAGACAAAATTCATTGACATCGCAGAGGGAAAACAAAGAAAATTTTCAAAATATCATTCAGGAGGCAGAATTTACGCATAGGGTATCACACTGACATAGTCAAACCAGCTTTATCTAAAACTTTCAACCAATCAAATGCTTTACACTAGCCTGATTCACCAATAAGAATGCAACATTCGATAACTTGACCTTGTTTANAAGGAATCTTGGACGTTCAATTGAATTGAAGACAAAATTCATTGACATCGCAGAGGGAAAACAAAGAAAATTTTCAAAATATCATTCAGGAGGCAGAATTTACGCATAGGGTATCACACTGACATAGTCAAACCAGCTTTATCTAAAACTTTCAACCAATCAAATGCTTTACACTAGCCTGATTGACCAATAAGAATGCAACATTCGATAACTTGACCTTGTTTAATTAAAGCTGGTTTGATTTGCAAGTGTGAATGAGGGTGTGTATCTTATTGCCACTGTAAACAGATAGATCTAGTGTCTCGAGTATTTTCAGACTGTAGCAAACTATATCCTGTCTCAAATTAGATGTCACCTGCAAATGCCCGCGAATAACAACAATAGAAGTGTTTTGCAGAGGAATTTTGCGTTTTCGCAAGTCTCGGGTGAGATCTAATTTGAGACAGACTTTAGCAAAATTGTCCTTCGAGCACGGCTAGAAAAAAGATAGAAACCTATTTATTGAAAAATGTATATATGTAGCACATAAAGCATCTGGGATGCATATTAGATTGCCAATCAGTGTTGTATGCATCTTGTTTTTCCAGGCTATTTTTTGGATTTGAGTAGCACACATTTGACATTAAACAAGATTGTTTTGATTCAAAGGAACAAGTCTATCATTAATCTTCTCTTGATGTTTGAACAGGAGCCTAGAAGTCTTATGGGGGCAAAGAACCAAAATTTTCCGACGCCAAAAGCAACAACAACAACAGTTTCAACGTTGGAGCCTTCAAAATTAGTGAATATGAAGCAACAATACGCTGTAGATTCAAAATTCATGTCAGAATTTATCCTCGAAAGGCAATAAATTCATGTTCTATGCATCATTTTCCCAATAAAATGTTCTAAATGTGGGCCCGTGACGACAAAAAAATCAGACAGGTAGAGTAAAATACTGCCCCCCTCCGCCCCCAACCCCCCACCACTGGCTTCGGCCCTGTGTTTGAGCGAATTGGAACTTGGTGGGGAATTTATGTATCTGGAGGAGAACCTTTCTGAAAAGAAAGCAGTAGAGTAGCGTAGAAAACTGATCATCAGTGAGAGATCTTTAGCCCTCAACAACAACAAACAACCGCCTCAACCACCTACTGGTGCAACATGTGCACAAACAGAGTTGATAAACTCAACCTTGTCAGCATCGCAAACGAATTTGCTGGAGATTCCAATGCAAGAAAATTCAACTGCGAAAAGTACCCAGACTTCAATGATCTAAATCATATCTAAACAAAACTACGAGAANCCCCCAACCCCCCACCACTGGCTTCGGCCCTGTTTTTTAGCGAATTGGAACTTGGTGGGTAATTTATGTATCTGGAGGAGAACCTTTCTGAAAAGAAAGCAGTAGAGTAGCGTAGAAAACTGATCATCAGTGAGAGATCTTTAGCCCTCAACAACAACAAACAACCGCCTCAACCACCTACTGGTGCAACATGTGCACAAACAGAGTTGATAAACTCAACCTTGTCAGCATCGCAAACGAATTTGCTGGAGATTCCAATGCAAGAAAATTCAACTGCGAAAAGTACCCAGACTTCAATGATCTAAATCATATCTAAACAAAACTACTAGAATTTGCGATGACTTTTGTAAATCAAATATCAAGTAAATCTTTCCTCTTGACGAAGTATTCATTTCCTGTCGTAGTTTGATTTTAGCTAGCCTGTTTGAAATATATTTGGATTCATAAATTTCATATTTTGCCTCCAGAACCTCCAAGCATGAAATGCCACCTCAGCAATGCAGAGAAGGGCGTTTCCAAAGGAAAATAGGGCATGGCCCCAAAAAATTTGTCCGGGGGGCTTCGCCCACGGACCCCCTAAAACTTCGCACCTTCGGCGCGAGTAAGTGCCTCCTTCACAATCTGAAAAACGCTCTTACGGGCCTGATATCTTTCGCGAAAGTACTTATCGCACTTGTCGACGGCGATACCTCATTGGACGGCGATACCTCATTGCAGTTATGACGTCAAAAAGTGGAACTCAACAGCAGCTACAACAACCGTGTACAACAACCACAACACAAAATGGTAACTAACAGTGGCCTAAATTTGTTCTTCGTGTGTTGTTCGACGCGGAAACTTTTCCCCTGTCTCCTAAAAGCAAACATAGGGACGCATACTTACTGAAGATCTTGCAAATAACTATGGAACAATCTCCAGACAAAGATCCCTTCGTTCTTCCAGCTGGAAACGCACAATTTCGCTCAAGAAACGACGCCATATTTGGAAGCTTGACGGCCTTGGAGCAAAAACATGAAAACGTCACCCCAAAAGATGACCCTTTCTCGGAGGCAGATGTTGCTGAGAAGCAGCGCAGGAAACCTCGAAGGCCAGCAATGGTTCCTGATCACGTCTTGCACCCCCAGAAATACACAAAATATTCCTTAGAAGAAGACGGAACGAAAAGTTATGAACATGATGCCGAAGATGGTAGTAGGTTAACATCATCCCAAGGTGACCAGTTGAACAAACGTGTTGCGCTAGATTTTCTCAAAGATCTCAAGGAAAGGAAAATCAAAGATCAGAAAGATGCTAACAAAGAGGACGATAATGTTTCACCTGAAAAATCATCATTGAAGCGTAAAAGGGATCAAGTGATCGCTGATGAAGAGCAAGCTGGGAGGGAATCTCTCGGTAGTGACGAGGCCACAAGTTCCATTGGAAGTTCTGGAGCCTGCCATAAAATGCAGACATACGAATTTGGAAGGAAACATGAGAAAAAAGAGGGCAAAAATCTCCACAGGACAGATATAGATGTAGAAGTTGGAAAGGGACTAAATTTGTCTCATCTGGAGGATGAGAAAAATGACTCAATAACAGATGCAGATGTGGCTTCAATAAGTGACAATTCAAAATATAAATTTAGCAAAAGTAGAAAGGTGAAAAGGAACTTGAGAAAGAGCCACCATTCTGAAGAGGATGACCAGTGAAACGTTTCTGGATTCATGTGAAGAAGTGGATAGACATTTCCATATTGCTGCAATGTAATGTCCACAGGGCATGCCTTCCCCATTTTATAAAAGAAGTCAGAACAAATATTGACCAGAAGCTGTAGCTCACTAAAGTATTGTCAGTTGGTAATGTTGGACAAAGACTCGAGTTCTACCTGATTCTTAAAATTCTACATTTTTGAGTAGTTACAAAACTTAGTTGATGCAGCTAAATTGAGAGCATCTACAAATAGGACAAAGAAACGATTACCCATACTATCATCTCTCCAGCCCAACAATATCCACACTCGACATAGAAATAACAAAATACAATAGGCTATCTTTAGATATGCATATGCAGTCCTTGAGTTTAGCTACTTATTTCCACCAACTAAAATTTGAAGGGGTTGTACAGGATTTTAGTAAACCAAGATCAGCTAGCCTTAGCCAATATCACAAATTCAATGAAAAATTTCTCTCTAAAACTTGGCACATGGCATAGAATTTCTTCAGCCCTGTGAGTAGTGACCTCTCCCGTGTTTAGGCTAAACATGTCAAACTTGTGGCTTGGAACCGGCTGCATGTCTGATGGTATGAAAAATCTGATTACGCTACCTAATTCTACAGAGTTCAAACTTATAGAAAACATCTCCATTTGCAATATGTATCTGCTACTATTTGCTTGCATTAAGGAGAGAAAGTTGCTTGGTTTTTTGGAAATGTAGCTTACATGGCCCCTTTAAAGGTGGTGTGAAGCGAAAATTGTTATTGATGCAAATAAATAGCGCAGTTTAATGATAAAGGATCTTGTTTAAAGTGTTTTGATACCTTGTTTCATTTTAGAGTTATCCACTATTGTGTATGATTGGCTAATGACGTCATTTTGTTTGCAAAATGTAAAGAAAGTATACAAGGTTGGCCATTTTTCCAGAGAGAAATCTAATTAAAAAACTTTTGCACTATCAACATGCCTTTCTAAATATCATATTAAGTCACGAGGCAATTTATATAACATCTATTCAGCTCAGCTGAAATATTTCTTACAACTGTAATCTTTCAAAGATCAGATACAGCTATATTTCCATATGTTATCCTAGTAATTTACAAACAAAATGACGTCATCAGCTGCCGCTTAATATCAATGGATATCTTGAAAACGAAATGAGATATCAAAAAAATTTAAACAGGATTCTTCAGCATTCGACTGTGCTGTCCATTTGCATTAATAAAGATTTTCGCTTCAGGTCACCTTTAAATGCCATGACTTAGGCAACAACTATGGGAGACAAGACTGCTGTACTTAGCAAATCTACTAAATTTAATTTTGCAGACCTCAATAAGATCCAAGTCCATTTGGCAATGAATATTATATTATTGTTATGTTTCTCCAAATATGCACAAATCTTTCTCTTGCCTCCTGTGATATTTGCTCCCTCATACCACAAGGCAGACTTTTGCAGAAATTAACACCAAGAGAGGACACACAATTCATTTGGGACCAGAATAAAGTGATTCAGGCACTCCTGTTATTTCTGTTTCTACAGTTTGATAAGACACTTACGTAGTAAGATAATTAAATGAATGATAACAAAATTCAGTGAATAAAATCACATTACTTTGCTAACATTTTTGCACGAAAGAATAATCTGCTTGCCAATTTATGAAGTTCTTCATGTACTAGCTACCTTGATAAAGCAGTGATATTTCAAACAATTATCCAATGAAGAATGTTGTTTAAT
>REGL01001326.1:9513-24939 GCA_004194395.1 Aurelia aurita complex sp. Pacific
TCATTGTCATAGCTGTTATACTTGCGGAGAAAATTAGGGTGGCGAAAAACGCCCCCCCTCCCCCAGTAGAAAATCATTTTTTTACCCGGTTAAAATAGGGTTGTTAAGAACTGGATTTTCCTTGTTCTAGATATTTCATGCTAGCTTTAATCATACTCTTTAGACTGGAAGAGTATCTGCATTGCATAAGACCATTTTTTCACCTGTCATATATTTGTCAAATATCAATCAATGAATCCATCAATCAATCAATCAATCAATCAGTCAATCAATCAATCCATCCATCCATCCATCCATCCATCCATCCATCCATCAATCATATGAGCTTTAATGTTTCAAATGATGTTCAGGATCTTTGCAATGATAAAAGGCAAGAGAGGCTACTGCTTATACATAATTAATAGCTCCTTTGTTACCCGTCTAAAGTAAACGATCTAGGAATTCGCATGTTTTGTGCATTTCGTAGGCAGCCAAAGAGTTTTTCTTCATTTGAATTCTTATTTTGGTCTATAAAGGTGTTTTCGACAATGGTAAGTTAACTATACTTGATAAATTAGGCTTCATATATTAGGTATTCTCCAGTTTCTCATTTGTAATCCTTTCAAGAATCTGTAAAGTCACAATAGTGTCAATCGTGAGATCTAACGTCCCCAGTATGCATAAACGACCATGAAATACTCTTATAAATGTTACAACATTAACTTATGAATGCGATACCACGGGGAACATTAAAGTTCTTAACTATCCTGTGGCTCTACACTAAACATAATCAAGCAATTATGAAATCGAGCTGAAATCGAAATTATTTGCTTGAATATGTCAGATTGTCTTCGGACGCTCGGACATTGTCCGCAGTAAATCTTGCTTTTCCAGTGAACTCACAGCAAATCCCGAATTTTTTCTGTAGACATGCAAGAAAACTTTGTATTTCAAATTTTTAGATAAGGTGGCAAATAGAACCTTGAAAAGCTTACAGTTAATAACATCAGTAAAGGCATTCAGCTGTCTTTGCACTACATATGCTGTGCGGCAGTGTGCAAATTTTCTTCTAGTCAATGAGTCCTAGATTCGATTATTTCAATCTATGAGAAACATTTTGGTAAAAATGCGACACAAGCTGAGGAACATGTCCTTTTGAAGAGATATAAATTGCACAGAATGGCCCAGTTGTAGCAAAGGCAAACTCTAAGGGCAAAGCTGCAATTGCACTTTCTTTGATGAATCTGCATGTGGGCTAGATATATCATCTTTGAATCTTCTTTTCGTCTGTGCATTTTTGTGATAAGGCCCCTGAAGAATGCTATGGAAGGCAAGTTGATGGAAATGGAAATGTGAAAACGAATGAAGACTCAAGGAAGTTGTCAGTTCCATTCCATACAACTAACAGTCAATCTATCTCTAAGTGATTTGAATACCTATTTTCAAATTACCCAAGAAAGCATACCGTTGGTTGTGATCTATTGCTCCTTTTCCCTAACCCTAACCCTGACCCTAAATTCCTGCGGACGAACATCCTTATGACAAATATTTCCTGTCATTTCTCTATCACACAGGCCCATCTGAACGAAATTCATGCAAGGGTTCGAAACCAGAGGCGAGCGGAGCAGGTAAAAATTGGGATCCGGGGCTCCAAACGGGAAACGTTTTTGTGACCACGGCCTTTGATACTTTGGAAAATGCCCCTTTAGTGAAGATGGCCAATTCTTACTACTCTAGGGCAGACTCTCGCCTTGTACACGCAAAAGGTGGCTCCTACTGTTTTGGGCATTGATTGCGGTCTTGTTTGTTTGTTGTGTTTATTTTTTTTTGTTTGTTTGTTTGTTTGTTTGTTTGTTTGTTTATTTTACAGTAAAATATTGCAGGATTTGAAAAACAGCGAAATCGAACCACAGCCAATGAGATAACAGTTTCTGGAATGCACAACGAGCGTGCTAGCACCTGTGTTTCAGAGAAACTTTTGCAGCTTTGTTTGTTTTGAATTTCTGGTTGAGAGAATTTCCTTTGTCTGCGATCGCTAATCGCTTTGAATTGCGGTGTCAATCAAACGCACATATAGCTATTGTATTACAAAATCTGCCCTTGTTCCCAAATACTCATTGGCATTTTGTGTTGATTCTTTGGACGCCTACTTCCAGAGTAACAAGCAATTGCTTGAAATAATTGGCTTGGAAACAGCCCTTATCGGTTGGAACACATTGATCAAATTTCGTGAATGGAGAACATGAAAAGACAAATGGAAAGCTATTACTTTTTTTCTTCACTCATTAGAATCACTGGAATCGATGGTTTATGAATTGATAAGAGTAATGCTAATATATTCCGCAAGCAAAGAGAGACTCCTCGTGCAGCTGCCCTAAGGGAAGCAGACCTTATCGGTTGGAAAATATTGATTAAAGCTCGTGAATAGGGAAGTTGAAAAGACAAATGGAAAGCTATTCCTTTTTTTATTCACTCATCAGAATCACTGGAATCGACCGTTTATGAATTGATACTGATATATTCTGCAAGCATAGAGAGACTCCTCGTGCCACTCTCCTCCGCAGAGGTTTGATGAATGAGACTAACTGACAAGCCTCTGCGGAGGAGAGATTCCTCGTGCAACTGATTATAACCAATCCACTTCTTAATCCTCAATTTTAATTTCTACGAGTTTCCCAAGTGTCTTCTCTAGCTGAGTCTTTAGAAAATTTGGTCACTATGCTATTTTGGATTAAGGCTGTGTTAGTTTATCGATTATAGCCAAATAAGTAGTCAACTGAAAAGTCGAAAAATGATTGTCGAATGTAATCTGGGATTTCAGCAAGAAAGCTAAATCATGAATCATCAAAGTGGCAAATTCTACGAATTTTCGTGGCCTGTCAAATGTCCATATTAATTTTCTTTTCTGAACACACAGCTAATTAGCTTTTCATAGCCTATAGAATTGATGACTCGATCGAAAATACAACAATTATAGTAAAATTGATATCATATTCGCACTTTTCACATCAAATAACATCAGATAGCCAATTTTCTTTCTTCTAGCCTTTATGAGGAGGTCTATTTTAGTCCCCGCTCTCCCTTCCTAGCAAAATTCACAAACAGGGTTAAGCCTTCGTCGGAACCGTTCATTGTACGCATTAATGATTCAAAATATGCTGATGCGGTGAAATGATTTCTTATAATGCTCTACAAAGGGTACTGGAAACAGGGCTTTATTGGATGTCATCATAGCTTTAGTCAATCAGAAAACCAAAGCTGAAAATTAGGCAAATATTTTAACTTCCACTCCCACTCCAACCCTGAGATTTTCTTTTTGACCGTTTGCATTTTCTATGCCTCCTTCAAAGATGGCATACGTTGGCAAATTTTTGTTACATACACATCCATAAATGTTTCATTTGATGCATTCAAATCTGAGCTCAAATGTTCAATTTCTTACTGAGAAGATCATCAATAATTAACAAAACAAACAAATTATTACAAACACCTTCAAAACACAGTTTGTCTGATTTTACTCTACAAATATTAATTCTCTTGCTTAATTTCAACGTTAGAAGCAAGTCATTAGTGAAATCTTTGAGCAGATGCCATTCTTGAATCACGGTTAATGTTGGCATTAGTGACAGCATTTGCTCTTCAGCTTGGAGGTACGCTGACCACTTGAATTCCTTGTATCCCTGCTGTAACCTTCGCCAACAAGGACTCGTAATGAAACAACGAGAACGCTCACAATATTTTGTTTATTCATTACTTGAATTTTGATCGAGGATCTTGGCCTGTTTCTACCGTCACTCCTCGGAGATGAAATGCATAAAAATCACGCGAAGAAGACAGTAGATCAACAAAACATAAAATCCGAAGAACACAATCCATTCTACCAGCTGAATCAAAAATATGGTTCTTGGTGCAACAATTTCATGCTTCAAATGCTGGAAGTTGCCAGGGAAATATCCAGCTAGCCCCTGCAGCAATTGCCTTCAAATTCAATCAGTTGTATCAATCGAATCATCGAATACCATTGGTCACTGCCAAGTAACAAAATCTGATTGGTTTAACGGGAAAATGTGCTAGTGCCTGAATAGGGTCAAGCTTTTCAGAGAATTGTTATTATTGTCTGTTTATCAAAGTGACATCATGAATTTATTTTCATTTTCAATTGAAACCAACAATGATATAATTACCTGCACCATTCACAGCGAGAAAGACATAACGTCATCGATTTCCCACTGCAAATGGGGCTAACAATTATGCAAAATATCGCAAAAAATAACATTTTAATCAAAACTAAATAAAGGAAAATAAAGTAACGCAAGGGNGGGAAATATCCAGCTAGCCCCTGCAGCAATTGCCTTCAAATTCAATCAGTTGTATCAATCGAATCATCGAATACCATTGGTCACTGCCAAGTAACAAAATCTGATTGGTTTAACGGGAAAATGTGCTAGTGCCTGAATAGGGTCAAGCTTTTCAGAGAATTGTTATTATTGTCTGTTTATCAAAGTGACATCATGAATTTATTTTCATTTTCAATTGAAACCAACAATGATATAATTACCTGCACCATTCACAGCGAGAAAGACATAACGTCATCGATTTCCCACTGCAAATGGGGCTAACAATTATGCAAAATATCGCAAAAAATAACATTTTAATCAAAACTAAATAAAGGAAAATAAAGTAACGCAAGGGAAATTAATGAAAGAAAATGTGCCATAGCTGCAGTGTAAGTACCTATGCAGCGAAAACAAGAACCCCCCCCCACCGACAAGGGCAATGGCAGCGCCCTGACCCACTCAAAGTTAATCACCAAAGAAGGCTTTGTTGAAGGTGTTGTGGCACAGTGGTGTAATCCCCTGACATTGCAGCCAGAACAGTCAGGTGGACCAGGGTCGATCCCAGGTAGAGCCCTATCACTGCAGCGTCACGACAAGGGGTCGCGGACTTGATTAGGCCTATTCTACTTCTGCGATCTCAGCGCTTGGCGCTAAAAACCGCAACTTCTCCTTCACCTTCACCTTCACCACGGGCAAACGACTCAGAAGAGTCCCGAAAATAACTGCCATCCCCACCGAAAGCAATCCCCGAGCACATCGGCGTAGGGGGAGATAAAATTTGGGGGTTGCCAATAAAAAATCCATTGTTTTAGAAAAATTTGCCCGACTTGAGGCGGATTTCTGCCCGATTAAGGCTGATTTTTGCAAATTTTTCTGACGTTGGGGGGCTGCAGCCCCCCAGCTCCTGTCTCCTACGCATATGCCCGAGCAGGCAGCAGCTCCAGGGCCAAATTCCCGTCGCACATCAGGCACTCTGAAGGCTCATTCGACCTGTAGTCAACGCAATCAAAAAAACATGTTTATAGAAGTTAAAGAGCAGAGGGAAGCAAGGGAAGCCAAGTAATAATTCTAGCTTGGAATACCAAGACTACGATCGCACGATAACGGATATCATATTAAACCTATAAAAGCCAAAAACACTGAAATCTGTAGAAAGAAGACTACAGATTAAAAAGTTTAAAAAGCAAAACCAAGAAAATCCTTCACGAACAATACAACCAAGGACATGGAAAGGTAAGTTTTACACACGATAGAAATTAACTGCAGTGGGGACGACTAGAAGATCGTCCCTAGGCCCTTGCTGTAACAAGAGGAAAAAATTTTAAATCCCGCAAGAGAAAAACGAACTTATCTTAAAACCTGGAAGGAAAGAATTAAGTTAGTACCTCATCAGTAACTGCGATAAAGACGCTGAATTTATTGCAGTTACAGGTGAGTTGCTAACTTATTTCTTTCCTTCCAGGTTTTAGGATTAAGTCGTATTTCCCTTGCAGGATTTAACAGTTTTTCCTCTTGTTACAGGTTTATTTTGGTTGTATTTCTTTTCAAGGAGTTAACAGTCTTCTTTCAACAGATTTCGATGTTTTGATGCGTTTATGAGTTTTATATGATCAGTCCGTTATTTAAGGTTATTTTCAAATTTTGTACCACGAATCATTTGTTTACAGATCACATGATACCGGCAAAAATTAAAATAGGCAAAATACGTGACTGTACACAAACTCTTTTTCGTCTCTACTATGATAAATACATCTCTGCCTTAAGGATTTGTTGCTTCATGTCTCATAACTCTTGCTATTGGAGAAACAATCTTTATTTTTGCTGGGGCTCATTTCACTCGCTCATGTCTCCGGAGTGCCTGCTATTTTTCCGTATTAAGCAAACGAGACTTGGAGTAAGGTTACTTAAATAATCAATCACAGCATTGTATTGAGAGCGTCAAAGTACTGTTCCATTTTCATCGTTGTTGAATGTTCACAAGTCGACGCTTTCAATTTGTCCTGTTTTCAAACAGTCCATGCAATGCACTGTTTTGTCTTTTTCCTGCTGCAGTTGTTGTTGTTGTTGTTGTTGTTGTTGTTGTAGATTTATTTTAAATCGATTATAAATAATCTAGTCTACTATATACAAATGTACAAGAAAACTAATCAAAATCGATGGATACATTAATTAATCAAAATAAAGCCTATACATTTTATTACATGATTTATACAATATTTACAATAAAACGACAGGCATTGCAGTTGCACGTGGGGCCATCCCATTGAGAGATTAAGCTTTTGAAAGCATTAAGGTTGTCCACTGGTTTTAGCTCTTCTGGTAAGCAGCTCTAAATCTGTCGTGCTAACAACGTGAGACTGTTTGCTTATTTTTTGTTTTTTTTTTGTGTTCTATTATTAATTTATTGTTGATATTACTTAGAAAATTGTAAGTGGCATTTGTAGTGAGGACCCGGTGACCATGCGTCTTTCCTCGCTGCAAATGCCACAGTAACTTGCATTAACTTGATGTTTTAAGTTTTAGATTGATAAAAAAAAAGACTGTTTGCGCTGAAAGTAAACTGATTTGGCCTATAATGAGTAAGATTGTAAGGATTTCGCGATGGTTGCGATTCCCTACAATTATTCGAGTTGGTGGAAGTTCTTTTGTTTACGAGAGGAAATTTAGCTGCGAAATTGAGTAGAAATTTACGGCTGAGCGGCTTTTCATTGTGGAAAATTCCACTCGCTTGGAAAATGCCACTGGCTTTTTGTCGTTTTATTGAACGCAGTTTCAGTTTTATGCCATTCTCAAATTTGTGTGAAATACTGAAAAGCTTTGAAAAGTCTGAAAAACTGTCATTGTCTTCTGGCAGATCATAAGGGTAAACAATACAATTTTTGGCCATTTTCACAAAGTTTTAGCTACAAGTATTTACCAATAGCGTAGTTTTCTCTCAGATCTACCGCGTGGAGAAAGAAGCAATCTATGTTTGGCTGGCTATTGTTCTTTGAATACTGACTGAATAATATTGGTAATGATGACAATATCTCATTGAATAAATTTTGAATGAATAATATTGACAACATCTCAACAAGCTATTCCTTCGAGCTTGCATTTCCCTTTATTTCTAGGTCTCTTGCACACCTATTCAACATTTCTATTGCTTCAAGCGTGTTTTCACACTCATGGATAATTGCTAGGGTAACGCAAATCTTTCAAGAGGGAGATAAATATGAAAAATAAAAATATTGTTCAATTTCTGTGCTGCCTGCATATGAAGACTTTTTGAAAAACTTGTTTTTGACCAGGTGCACAATACCTGGATGAAAATGGAATTCTTTGAGCAGACCAGTCTGGTTTCGGAGCCCTCCGTTGCATCTTTGCTTGAATGTACGGATGACTGGTACAATGGGGTACACACAGGCCAGTCGACTGGACTGATCTTCGTTGATCTGAAAAAAGGTTTTGATACTGTTGATCATGAAATTCTCTGCAAAAAACTCCACCTTTATGGAGTTCAAGACAAAGAGCTTGTATGGCTCAAATTCTATCGGTCTAATAGGAAACAGTTTTCTAGAGTAAATGATCTGGATTCTAAAATTGAGGAAATTGAGATTGGAGTGCTCCAAGGTTTTTGTCTTGGCCCTCTGCTTTTCTTAGCCTTCGTCAATGTCCTTTCCCTAGCAATTAAGAACTCTAAAACATCCATGCATGCTGATGATACTGTGCCACAAGGCTCTTAAAATTGCAGAATAGTTCCAAAACAATTTTATAAAGTTGAATGAGGATAAATGCCGCCTAATAGTATTTGGAAACAAAAATAATACTGTGTCATCAATTTTCAGAAGGAAAACGAGAAAAGAGAGTACAGAGGAACAGTTGCTTGGAGTGATTTTTGCCAAAAAAATCATGCTTTAAACAGCAAGTTCATTTGCAAAAAGGCTTGTCAGAAGCTACATGCTTTCTCAAGAATTTCATACTTTCTTGATACAGATCAACTGAAACAGATAATGAAGGCATTTATCTTGTCCCAGTTCAACTACTGTCCTCTTGTTTGGATGTTTTGCGATAGAACATTGAGCAATAAAGTTATTCGTATTCACGATCGATCATTATGGATAACCTACAAAGATATGAGATCAGATTATGATACAATGTTACTCAGAGACAGTACGGTCCCAATCCACATAAAGAATTTACAGTTGTTGATGACTGAGATCTATAAAACAAAACGGGAGCTTAATCCTAGTTTCATGAAGGAGATCTTTGTTGAAAAACACAGCCCTTGTTGTTTAGGAAGCTGCCATAATATACTATTGCCGCAAGCGCGCACAACTTGCAATGGCTTGGAGAAGATATCTCTTCGTGGGTGTAGATTATGGCAGGCACTTACCAATGAGATAAAGCAGTCAGATACGCTCTCCAGCTTTGAAATCAAAATCAAAATCTGGATAGGAGAAGAATGCAATTGTAGATTATGTAGACCTCTCGTGGCCCAGGTTGGGTTCTTGAGCTGATATAAATTTGCTGCTCTGTAAATACAAAGAAAAAATTGTAAATATTTGAAACATTGTAAAAATCTGCAAATTTATGTATTTCTAGCTAATTATTCTTTATTTTATTTCTATTTTTTACAAATTTTACTTACCAAGATAGTAGGCTTGAATTAGCTCTTATCTTATAGCTATTGTATATGTGCCTTCTTTAAATATATAATGTACCGTTGAAGAGGGCCTAACCATTCGAAGAAAACAGGAATCAATTTGGTCATTTGCGCTTTTAATTCTTTAATTCAGTGCTGACTAGTTTCGCCCACTAGGGCATCTTCAGAGCAACAGATTTATTCAAAGTATCAACCTCTATTTATTGTAGTTTGCCCACATCAGGTTAATAAATTTACAAGTTTAATTTATCCTTATAAAGTAGAAATGTTCTTGTCGTATTTTGTTGCTGCTGTTGGCCTCGTACTCGTTGTTTTCAATTGATTCGATGTTGTCTTCTCGTATCATGATGTTGTATTTTTGTGCTATGTCCCTTGACGTCAGATTTTCTTTCGTCCATCGTTCTACGAGCTTTGCTTTTCTAATTTTATTTTCGGTGCTTCTTTACAAGTGGCTGATTCCGTGAATCTTAAACCATCTCGTGTGTACCTTTACCCTGTTTGTTCTGTTCGGTTCGGTTCTTTTCATTGGCGTTGTTCGCAATGCGATGTTTTCGTTTTAATGTGTTGTTGTTATGAAATTTCTTATCCTATGACGTCGGTTGGGGGTCTTCGTAGTGTTGCTGTTGTTGTTGTTGCTTTTTGGTTTCGTACCATTTTGTAGTGTGTCATTCGTAGTCAGATGTTTTCCCTGTGTAGTAAGGTCAGGTGTCGATGAGTTGCAGTCCATGTTGTTGTTGTTGATGTCATATTTGTTGTAGTTGTATTCTTTTGAAGCGCCTCCTGAGTCTTTGTAGCGTCAGGTGGTCAGGGGTGCTTCTGGGTCTGCTTTGGGTCTCCTTGGTTGGTTTGGCACAGGTCGGGCATGGGGCTGGGGGTTGAGTGGATTCTTTGGTAGCCTTAAAAATTTACTTGCCTAATGCTTTTATGTACTGTATAAATTGTATACAGGGTGTCCCAAAAAACATGTACCCTGTTTGAATGCCTACTGTGAAGGAGCCATAATTCCAACTTGACCCATTTTTTAAATTTTGAATAGACAAAACTTCAACTTAGAGTTTGGTACCAAGTTTGAGCAAATCTGATAAGTGGTTGCTGATTTATTGAGACAGAAAGTCAAAATCAGTCATTGCTTCAAAACCAAAGGATTTCATCTCCGTACTTGACCTTATAACTTGAATTTTAGCATCAAATTGACTTAAACTTTGCAGTTATGTCAGGAAACACATTTGGGCGTAATTAATGACCACATAACTGAAGGATACTGACCGTGCAGCGTGCTGAACGCAATATTCTTGGTTTAAAACGACTTTATCATTTTTGAGAAGCAAAATAACTGCTGGACGCATGTCATGGCCTGCAGCACTCGTGTTCCACATCACCATTTCTAGCAACCCTAGCTTTGTTCAATATCCTTAGTCATCATAAAATCCAATTTCATGACTATCCGTTTTGCTTGTGAACATCAGAAAACCGGGTTAGGTTTGTTTTTCTAATTAATTTCTTTGATTTTACTATAATGGAGACACAACGAATCCTCTGGTTTTGAGGCAGCCAATGATTTTGACTTTCTTGCTCCATAAATCAGCAGCTACTTGTCAGATTTATTCAAACTTGGCGTCAAACTTTAAGTTGAAGTCTCTGCTATTAAACTTTTTAAGAATGGAAAAATTAGATTTACGGCTGCTTCGCAGCAGCCATTCAAACAGCGCACATGCTTTTTGGGACACCCTGTATACTATACTTATTAGCTTTAATTTCGTTTTTTTTTTTAATAATTACGTGTTTAGGCTTTCTTTCATTAAGTATACATTTTTGTATTACTGTATTTATTGATCAAGGGCCACTTAAAAACCAGCCTTTGCTGAAGGGTGACCCTCCCTAAATGATTGAAATGAAAAAATTAAAATGAAATGAAATGTTTTCTTTAATATTTGACGCGCTCAAATTGAAGCATCGTTTGGAAAGTGCAGCTTGATGATGAACTTAATGTGAAGGGAAGTTGACGAAAATCATGAATAGGACCAGCCCAGAAAATATGTGACAAATATTACAAATTCAGTTGATTTCCAGTTGATTAAGATACAATGATTGACAGTTCCAGTTGGTTAATGAGAAAAATTCATGTTAAATAATGAATAACTTTGGCAACTAATAAAACATTGATTAATTCAGTTGACTAGGTCATATTGTAAAAGGATTGACGTGCTCAATAAATTTTCTGGAAAGGGACCCCTCCTCCCTCAAATACTTTCAAAAACAGTTCGAGATGATAATCAATCAAAATAGTCTGTTTTACTGCCTACCGGGTGAGCCAGAAAAAAGTTCAAACTCTTGAAAATTCCTAGCACCACAAGTACTTCATGGATTTGAATGACTCAAATCCCAGTTAAAACCCAAAAGATCCAGGTATTTTTATGATTTTATCGTCTTCTTACGAGCACTGCAAATAAAGGCAAATTCATGTTTTCAAAATGATTGAAAAAGGGCCTATAACACTTCATCAAATCGTTAGGACTCTCCTCGCACAGAACAATACACACGTGCGTTTCGCCTCTCTCAAGAGTAGTAAGACATAGATTCTCAAACAGATACTAAAGATTCTCAATCCCATGGCAAAAAATGTGCAGACGATGTCTCTCGCCAATGAGAAATTGCTTTTCACTGTTGTTCTGAGTGAGGAGTCGTTTATGATTTGATCATGTATTTTAGGCCTTTTTCAGTCATTTTGCAAACACAAAGTTTTCAATAATTTGAATTAAAAATTTTTCCAATGCTTGTAACAAGACGAGACAAATCACAAAAATTCTTCGATCTTTTGGCTGTCAAGCAAATATTGATTCATTACAATCCATAGTACTCTTGATGCTATGAATATTCAAAAGTGGGAACTTTTTTCTGGTTCACCCGGTAGTAGTTATGAAAATTATCTGTTTTTTTTCTCTATTTTTCTACATAGCATCCGAAGGCAGTTTTTAGGACACTGAGGGGCTTGTGTTATCCAAGCGGTGTGTTGGTCCTTCTTGTAGATGTCACCACGTCTCGTGATTTATTTTGCCTGGAATTACAGAAAGTTGATGACTTTCCTCACTCTACGTAGCAGGTTCAGCAGGGTGGGGACTCAAACAATCAACCCTCACCTCGGTAGTGAAGTAGGCTACCACTGAGCCTTCCCTACCACAATTACCTATGCTAGCACGTGTGGATAAAATTCCCTGGAATATTTTCGTGCTCCATGGAATGACATTTTAAACCACTTAAACACATGAAATTTACTCGATCAAGCTTGTTCAAGTCAAAACTTGATCTTGATTTTAGGTTGTTTTCAAAAGATTTCTTGAAGAAGGGACTGGCAAACCAAAATCTTTACGTCGCAATAATACACAACACAGACTCTTTGGAGACGCCATCTTTAGCTTCATTGTTTATTGTTACAGTATTTTGCTGCTGCGAAGCCAAATTTATTGGCCATGGGGTAGTCATTGTCTTTCGCTCCCCATGGTATCGTACCTCTAGTGTTGTATAGCAATTAGAATAGGTATAGTAGAATGTAAGATATATTGTAAAATTTTATATTTGAATAAAGAAAAATAAAAAAGAAGCCAAAGTAATCTTGCGCAATCTCACAATTAGCATGGAGACAGAGCATAAGCTGCGCGCATGTGCGAAAATTGATAACTTTAAGCTCCCCTAGCTCCCTGTAACGTATCCCATAATAAAAAAACACTTGGTGTTTTCTTCCTTAGGCCTTATGCTATATCATTTCAAAAAGCATAGATATCCAAACACTTCCTTATATCAGAAAGCTGATGACCTCTTTTTACTCAGTTTTTGCTTTCTTTCGTGGATATATCTGGAAATTCAAGTCGATGCAACAAACAATTGATAAAGAAACAGAGTAGCTGCTGTGAATAATTTCCATGTGTTTATTTGCTTTTTGTCATCAAAAAAGGTCACAATTCAACGAATGTTAACGGTGGAAACAGGGAACGAAATTTGCGGAACAAATAAGCAGCACTAATAGATTTTTGTTATCAATAGCTTAATCACTTTCTTTTATTTCAGGTTTCGGCAAAACAGTTACATTGGATATTCAGTGTGCCCGTTGGCATTACAATCAGCCTCTTTGGATTAATTGGCAATGCATTGTCAATTTTCATATGGCTCAAGATCATCAAGAAGAATTTTGGTGGCAATAAATCTACAGCAATATACCTGGTTGCATTGGCCATGGTTGACAGTGCCTTGCTGATCTTTTTCCTTACTGATGACTCATTGCCAAAACTCACANACCCTGTATACTATACTTATTAGCTTTAATTTTGTTTTTTATTAATAATTACGTGTGTAGGCTTTCTTTCATTAAGTATCCATTTTTGTATTACTGTATTTATTGATCAAGGGCCACTTAAAAACCAGACTTTCCTGAAGGGTGACCCTCCCTAAATGATTGAAATGAAAAAATTAAAATGAAATGAAATGTTTTCTTTAATAATTGGCCCGCTCAAATTGAAGCATCGTTTGTAAAGTGCAGCTTGATGATGAACTTAATGTGAAAGGAAGTTGACGAAAATCATGAATAGGACAAGCCCAGAAGATATGTGACAAATATGAAAAATTCAGTTGATTTCCAGTTGATTAAGATACAATGTTCCAGATGGTTAATGAGAAAAATTCATGTTAAATAATGAATAACTTTGGCAACTAATAAAACATTGATTAATTCAGTTGACTAGGTCATATTGTAAAAGGATTGACGTGCTCAATTAATTTTCTGGAAAGGGACCCCTCCTCCCTCAAATACTTTCAAAATACTTTCAAATACTAATCAATCAAAATAGTCTGTTTTACTGCCTACCGGGTGAGCCAGAATAAAGTTCAAACTCTTGAAAATTCCTAGCACCACAAGTACTTCATGGATTTGAATGACTCAAATCCCAGTTAAAACCAGGTATTTTTATGATTTTTATCGTCTTCTTACTAGCACTGCAAATATAGGTAAATTCAACTTTACAAAATTTCATGTTTTCAAAATGACTGAAAAGGAGCCTATCACACTTCTTCAATTCGTTAGGACTCTCCTCACACAAAACAGTACACACGGGCGTTTCACCTCTCTCAAGATTAGTAAGACATAGATTTTCAAACAGATACTATAAAGATTCTCAATCCCATGGCAATAAATGTGCAGACGATGTCTCTCGCCAATGAGAAATTACTTTTCACTGTTGTTCTGAGCAAGGAATCGTTTATGATTTGATCATGTATTTTAGGCCTTTTTCAGTCATTTTGCAAACACAAAGTTTTTAATAATTTGAATTAAAAATTTTTCCAATGCTTGTAACAAGACGAGACAACTCACAAAAATTCTTCGATCTTTTGGCTGTCAAGCAAATATTTATTCACTACAATCCATAGTACTCTTGATGCTATGAATATTCAAAGTGGGAACTTTTTTCTGGTTCACCCGGTAGTAGTTATGAAAATTATCTGTTTTTTTCTCTCTATTTTTCTGCATAGCATCCGAAGGCAGTTTTTAGGACACTGAGGGGCTCGTGTTATCCAAGCGGTGTGTTGGTCCTTCTTTTAGATGTCACCACATCTCGTGATTTCCTTTGCCTGGAATTACAGAGAGTTGATAACTTCCCTCACTCTACAAAGCAGGTTCGGCAGGGTGGGGACTAAAACCATCAACCCTCACATCGGTAGTGAAGTACGCTACCACTGAGCCTTCCCTAGCACAATTACCTAGCTAGCACGTGTGAATAAAATTCCCTGGAATATTTTCGTGCCCCATGGAATGACATTTCAAGCCACTTAAACACATGAAATTTGCTCAAGCTTGTTCAAGTCAAAACTTGATCTTGATTTTAGGTTGTTTTCAAAAGATTTCTTTAAGAAGGGACTTGCAAACCAAAATCTTTACGTCAAAATAATACACAACAGACTCTTTGGAGACGCCATCTTTAGCTTCATTGTTTATTGTTACAGTATTTTGCTGCTGCGAAGCCAAATTTATTGGCCATGGGGTAGTCATTGTCTTCCGCTCCCCATGGTATCGTACCTCTAGTGTTGTATAGCAATTAGAATAGGTATAGTAGAATGTAAGATATATTGTAAAATTTTATATTTGAATAAAGAAAAATAAAAAAGAAGCCAAAGTAATCTTGCGCAGTCTCACCATTAGCATATGGAGACAGAGCATAACCTGCGCGCAAGTGCGAAAATTTATAACTTTAAGCTCCCCTGGCTCCCTGTAACCATGAGCAATAGGATACATACCGATCGGGTGATTTGCATGGCCTAAGTAAGCAGCTTCTCTCACGCTGTGTTTATTCAGTTTGCAGCGTAGTATATTCAGTTTGCAATGAATATTAAATGACAACTTACTTGTCTTCTTCTTTGTCATTTCCTAATGTCGCAATTACTGTATTCTCCAAGCCAAATACAAACAGCACCGAAGCAAGC
>REGL01001326.1:31444-42474 GCA_004194395.1 Aurelia aurita complex sp. Pacific
TTTAGTTGCTTAATGGCTCTAGGCACGTAATCCTCATCAACAGGGGTGAGTCTCATTGTGTTCCGTTCATTATCGATATGTTTAAGAGGATCATCATTTGTATTTTGTTCAATTTTACTTGCTAGTTTTGGTCCAACTGAAACAAAATGATGATTCAATGCTTCTACTATATCTCCCTCCTTAGTTAGTTTTTTGCCATCAATGTCCAAACTCGCAGGAATTGTTGACTTAGAGGATCGATCTAAGACTCTGTTTATAGTCTGCCACATTTTTTTGGGGTTGTCCTTATTTTCGTTAATTAACCCGTGATAGTGTGACTGTACAGCAACCTTTATTTCTTTCGTTACTTTATTTCTAAGTTGCTTATAGACACTCCATTTCTCTGGAGCTGGAGCACCACTGGAGCTGGAGCACCACTGGAGCTGGAGCACCACTATGGCTGCGCGGTCCCTGAATATCGTAGCTTGCGTCTTGGTTCAACTGTTAAAAATTCGGTCCCAAATGCATTTACAACCCCCCAATGATTTTCGGAATGTGCGCCCCTGGATTCACTTCATGAGAGGTGAAATTCTCCTTGTTTGCATGTTTGTCGTATGTTTGTGACATTGATTTACAACCTGGGGAACAAGGACAGATTTGATAAGACAATAGCACGAGCTGGTTTTGATTGACACCGCAATTCAAAGCGATTAGCGATCGCAGACAAAGCAAATTCTCTCAACCAGTAACTCAAAACAAGCAAAGTTGCGAAAGTTTCTCTAAAACCCAGGTAGCTAGGTCGCTCGTTGTGCATTCCAGAAATTGTTTTTAAGAGCAAACATGAGTAAAGATCGAAAGAAGAAGGATGTATCTACACATTTGCCTCAGGCATTTAATTTGTTTGGTTCAAAAGCCGATTGGGAAGCGATTTAATTCTCTTACTTTTATGGGCATAATTAAAAGTCTTGCTGCTCAGTTTCTGAACCAAGGAAATAAAATGCCCGAGCTGGATGTGAAGATATATCCTTTTTCTTTCGATATATGTTCATGTTTGCTCTTAAAAACAATCTGGAATGCACAACGAGCGCGCTAGCTACTTTGGTTTCAGGGAAACTTTTACGGCTGTGTTTGTTTTGTTGTTTTGAATTTATGGTTGAGAGAATTTCTTTTGTCTGCAGTCACTAATCGCTTTGAATTCAGGTGTCAACAAAAGCATCTCATTCTATCATGTTACAAAAACTGTCCTTGTCAGCCTGGGGTTTATATTTGAAGTTTTCCTCTTTTAACTTCATTTTGGGATTATTCTCTCATCCTCTGAGAAAACTAAACTTCTTGGGCTTCCCACGATTAAAGACCTACCCTTTATGGCAATAAGTTGATTGTTGAACAAAACTATTTTCTTACAGTTTACAGAATATTGTTTTACTTCAGGGTAAGCATACTTCGTCCAGAAAATATCACTCGTTCGTTCCATCAAGTCACTTGAGTCACATCTTCTTGTCTAGACTTCTGACTTTTCGTCCCTTATTTCCCTGCGTTCTTTGATTTGCTGATATCACTTGGTAATAGGGACTCATTCCATTACTCTTATAAAGTGGGCCCCCTTTAGGCCCATTTGGAGTGGTTCCGTATTTACCAATCTAATTGCTAGAATCTAGTTTTCAACCAATGAGGAGGCACTATTTAGACAGTTGTTGTTGTTGCATACAAAAAACGGTTGATACAGCCTAGAATTCTCTTAGCTGCGATAGATCTATTTTGTCTCTACAGAGGAAGCTTACTGCTTGAAAGGTGTGTATTTTGCGATTAGTAGGTCAGGAAAACATTATTCTTTGTACTGAAGTTTTCTTTTCAATGTTGAAGCTCCTTAACCCAGATTTTGAAGCGATTTTGTTGATTGTGCGAGATTTCCTGCTAGTTTAGGCCATTTTGAAAAAGGGGGCCCACTTTATAAGAGTACTGGTATGAGTCCCTATTGAGCAAGTGGGTTAGTTGTAAATAGAAACTCCTGGCTTTGCACGAAATTTTCATTGCACAAAATTAAGTGGTTTGACCTCTATTCGCAACACTGGTTTGCGATTGATAAATTGGGTAAAACTCCCCAGGTTCCTGGTGTGTAGCTGTCTTGTTATTGTTTTGGTTTGTTCTCCGTATTTCAATGTAAGCTATTTACATGTGTCCTTTACCTCTTCCCGTTGTTGTTGCTGTTATGGTTTCACTTGTAGTCAGTTCTAGAGGTGAGGCAAGGAGCGTTTGTAATGATTCTAATCTCTCCATTGTCTCAGTTTCGAAGGAAATCGGCGCGAGCATAGCAATCGTTTCGCAGACTTGCTGTTGCTATGACAATAAAAAGTATTGAAGTATGATTATCATGATTATTGGCATCACGATTATAACAATGAAATGAGGCACTTTATTGAATCTTTTCTTTCAAATTGAGCTGGATATCATTAGATACATGTTTGTTCTATATGTTTGTTTGACATGTTTGATATTTGAGCTTAAGATCTGCAACAATTTCAAGAAAAGTATACAAATTTTGTTGCCTACGCAGTAAAACAATGGTTGCCATGGTTGACCTTGAAATTTTCATTATGCCCATATTAACCGGTTTTGTGTTGTACAGGAAAATATAAAGCCCGATGTCTTAAAAGTACAGACCGAGCTTGCGAGGTCTGTGCAATAAGACCGAGGGCTTTATATTTTCCTGTACAACTACAAAATCGGTTAGTATGGAGAGTTTTATTACCTGACAGCTTTTAACTTTCACTTATATCATTTGGTCAAACGCATTTCATTACTGCTATGTCACTCTAGTTTATTGTAAATCTCACAAACCTAAATCAGTTGCTGTGGTGACAAAAACGCGTCCTCGTATTGTAGTATACGAGGCCACAGGAAAAACCCCGCGAGAAATGTGCGAATAGCCAATAGGATTGGCGGGATTCTTGTGTTGCCTCGTATTTGGAACTTCAGTCAGGTAATAAACTGGCATATTGGGATCTTTGTTCACATTTTTTCCAGAGATTATCCACTTTCAGCAGGCCACGATAAATCGCACACTATACCAATTTTGAAGATGCATAACTTATCATTAACAAAAAATCTCACTTTGATTTTAGGAATTTTTTCAATTTTTGTTTTTTGTTTCTTATCATTAGAGCTATGAGCGAGTTTCTTGAAATGTTCGTTTTGAAAACAATGAAAACGATCAATAAACGTCGATCAAATTTGTAAAGGCTTTGGGCTTTAGAAATCGATCTGTACCCGGCCTGTTGAGAAATTCTGCTGGGTAGGGTAATTTGGGTCTACGTAGCCTGTGTGCAGCTGGACTTGCTCCAAGTCTCGCTCTTGATCAATAAATACGGGAGGGGAAAGGAGGACAGGGGGACGGGACGGGAAAGAAAGGGAAGAGAAAGGGGAAAGACTTCCCTTTCTTTCTTCCTTTCTCTTCCCTTTCTTGCTTTCCCGTCCCGTCCCCCTGTCCTCCTCCCCCCCCCCCCGTATTTATTGATCAAGAGCGAGACTTGGAGCAAGTCCAGTGTGCAGCCTCAACTATCCTAAAGGCTACACTCCCTGGAAGAGGATTGTCGAGGGTGCACGGAGGCTAGGTCTACGGGGTAAGTGGGGACTATTTGCTGTTTTCGCTATCAACCCTAATCTGACCAGGGGATGTTTTCCACCCTCCTTGTAGGTTTTTGCAGAGCATTCTTTAACAGCAAAAGCTACGAACCTCAAGCTCTCTGAAAATTACAAACTATCTATTAGCCACATTTTGATAATAAAAGTTTTGAACAATGGGTGTCATGTGACAGGTCAAAATACCATTTTGGTAAGACGGTATTGGAAAGATGAATGTTTTTGATATTTGTACTCCAAAAATTAGTTCCAAACGTTGATTATTGTACTTTGAAAGAATCAGCAAACAAATATATTTCTATTGTTATCAATAACAATGGAATTTGTTGACATCAGCATTCTTAAATGATGGGGTCACATAGGCCACCATTTTAGGTCATCTTGACACGTTATGAAGCTTTTTCCAACAGCTGTTGATAAAAATGCAAATAATTGCATCATGCAATGCTCTGAAGCATTTTGAGCAATTCTTATCAATTTTTGCTGGAAAAACACTGTTTGTAGTTATGATGTCACTAATTTTTGTCATTTTCTACCAAATAACTATCTAAAAACACTTGTTTGATTATATTTGAATCGGAAATCAAAAATACGCCGAATGAGAATGGAAAAGTGACTCATGTTATCTGTTACGTGTCAGAACAAATAAGCTGGAATAGTATGCTATATTTCAACATTTTTCAGCATTATGATGAGTTGGCCACACCCTCGGGGGGGGTAACTTAATAGGTTTGAGGTACGGGGACGTGCCATTATTTAGGGGTACCTTTTTTCTGAAAAGTGCGGAATTATGGGTATCATTTTCAGAAGTATGTGCGGAATTATGGGTAATCATTTTCATAAGTATGTACGGAATTATGGGTACCATTTGAAGAAACATGCAGACTTTTGGGTATCATTCTGAAGAAATATTGCAGAATTATTAGGAGGCAAGTTTAGCGCCTGGGGGTGGAGGCCCTGGAGGTGCCTAAAGCCAAGGATGGGTATGTGTGAACCCCAGTTGGTCTGATTTCTACCCCCTCCCAGTTTTGGGTATCCTTTTCACATAATTCAATAATGCACCAGTTTTGGGTATGGTTTCTACAATCCACCCAGTTTTGGATATGTTTTTCATTCAAACAAGATATAAGCAAGATGTACAAGAAAAATTCACCTGGGTAAAGATACGTTTGTGAGCTATGCTGTGTGTGTATGTACATGTACCAAGCCAGGTACTAAAGCTATTTTAGCCTATTTTTCGAGCCATTACATAAAAGTACATCATACAAGTCTTCATACCACCAAACAGCGCTAGACTATATCATGTTCATGTCTAAAAAAGGCAGGCAACTAACTAACTAGGCTAGGCCTTGCCCTTTATTTATGAGCTTTTATGTGTGCTAGCACTATATCATCAGGCACTTCTCATACAGAACATGCATTAATCTGGTTGTTTGTCAGGTGGTGGAGATTAGAACGGCTAGTAGTCGTTCTAAATAGATCCAATCTTACCTGCCAGTTGATTGTGTCACATTGCTCTCCTCACTTCTCCACATCTCATCATATCAACTTTCATATTATTTGCATACGGCCATCATGGCAATGTGTTGTTGTTGTTCTATGATAAAACAACAACAGCAACAACACAGGAACATGATGGATGAAAATTGAGCTGAGTGAGAGAAGAGATGTGAACAATGTGACACAATTAACTGGCAGGTATATTGAATTTCACATCCTCTTTTGAAATTATTTTCATTTATTGCTCATCATTTGATCATTGATTGAACTGGACTGGACCATAAATAAGGCTTGTGATGTGAATCATTTTTTATCAACATTCAAAAATTCAACTTCACTACTACTTCACTTATGACTTGAGTTTAACATCAAACGGTTTGCTGTAGCTCAATAATATCTCAAAACTAATTCAAACATTTTTGCAAAATACTGTCTGACACTTAACCTGTACCCTGTATATACAGTAGCTTAACCATTTTACCTCTGCATGCAGACCGCAGACCCCGTCTCTCCACTAGATGTGCAGGACCTGATACTGAGCTATACTGAGTGATCTAAATTAAAAACTTTCAAAACATACTCTTTCATATGGCTTAAGAATTCTTTTTAGAATGGAAAGAATCCTTTCAAAATTCTGAAGAAGTCTTGAATCCTTTTATTGACGATGCGCAAAGGCCTGTATTGTAAGGCAATGGTATGCGCACCATCATCAATTTTAAGTGCAGAAAAAGCCAGGGGAGGTCAGTTTGAGAGAGATATTTGTTTGTTTGCCTTTTTGTGGTTTATAAAAGACACTGGTTTGAAAGTTCCAGTTTTGGGTATGGTTATTTCAATATAATCTGCAGTTTTGGGTATCACTTTTGTCATAAGCCATCCAGTTTTTGGGTAATGTTTTGTTTGCACCTTCGCACATACACGTCCTTGACTTTAGGCACCTCCACCCCCGGGTTTAACAGGGTTTCAGTCAGAACTGAAAACTCTTTGGACTAAGAGAAATGTTGCCCTTAAAACATGTACTTAGATTTTACCGTACCCTCTTTACCACATTAACTATCATATAGGTGAAAGTGAAGTTGCGGTTTTTTGCATTGTTCTTTGCCTTGCGGAATTATGGGCCAAGTTTTCATCATTTTGCGGAATTATGGGCCATGTTTTCATCAGGTTTGCGGAATTATGGGTCACATTTTTTCAGATATGTGCGGAATTATGGGTCCAAATTCTGAACCAAAATGGCACGCCCCCGTCCAAAACTAGGCTCAGTTACCCCCCCGAGGCCACACCCAAAATTACCAATCGGCTAAGAATAATTATTACTAAAGTTTTACCTTCTAATAATACCGGGTGTGCCAAAATAAACTATACACCTTTGACAGGCCACAATAAATCGTACACTGGACCGATTTTGAAGATTTATGACTTAATTGTAGCAGAAAGCCTGAATTAGATACTGAGTTTTTTTGCAAAATTTTTTCATTTCCAGTTTTTAGAGCTAGAAGCTTATTCTTAAGTCTGACCCCACCCCCACCTCCCGCCCTGCAGTAGTAGTTTTGGTCGTCAACCAGCGTGCTTGCCTAATGTGCGTGCTCTCTAACAACAGAGCATGTGCACTAGGCAAGTGCATTGATAGCCAACCAAAGCTACTGGCGGTGAAGATGGCCCTCTCCGCAATTTATGTCACATTATCAAAATCTCTTTGTTTAGTCGTTCGATTTGAGCAATAGATCATTCATCATGTCGAGTGGCCTCCCCTATTATTATCATATTCTTCACTCTCTGCTGTGCACCTGTTTGTTTTGTATTTGGTAGAATTGATGGCAAAACCGGCATGTTGTAAAAACCAGACCCTAAGACCCTAGGACCACTGAGACCACTAGGAACTTTAAGTACTAAAAATGAAAAGGACCCTTAACACCAGAGGGACATCACCACAGACAAACAATAGATCAATGTCATCAAGCTGTCAAACAAGAGGCTGCATGTTGTATGAGCTTCCCATCTTTCATCCTACGAACTTTCGTCCGTTCAAACCAACATCAGGATGCCTTTATTCATGCAGAAAGTCTTTAAAATAACACAATAGGAGATACTCAAAATAGTATTTCTTCATGGTATAAACTCTCTGCATCATTCCTGGCATTGGTTTGCAAGAGTGGAAGTTCATGGGATGGAAGAGGGGAAGTCAATGATACACAACTTCCTCATTATGACACGCTGGTGTTAAGGGTCCTTTTCATTCCTAGTACTTAAAGGTCATAGGGGTCTCAGGGGTCCTAGGGTCTTAGGGTCCGGTTTTTACAACATGCCAGAATTGATAACATTTATTTTGGTGAATTTTTCGACAGTTGGAAAAATGGAAAAGTGCGACGAGAGCGTGTCTCGAACTCGCGACCTCCTGCTATCTAGGCCGTTGCTCTACCGATTGAGCTATCGCGACACATGATTTTATACAGTAAAAATGGTTCATGGATATCCAGATCTCGTTACATCACCACACTGATTTGCATGTTCATGAATCATGCTTGCTGTATAAGCATGTGGCGGGATAGCTCAATTGGTAGAGCAACGGCCTAGATGGCAAGAGGTCGCGAGCTCGAAACTCGCTCTCCTCGCACACTTTCCATTTCCATTTGTCGAAAAATTTACCAAACTGAATGTTGTCAATGTTTGTTCTGTCAGGACTTCAAGACAAACAGAAAGATTTCATGCTACGGTATATGCAAACTCCTACTCTCCTTCACGGCGTCTTCTTTGCAGCTTTCGTTATTTTTGCGCATGCGTTGGATCTCACAAAATGACTACACATTCAAACTATCATAAAATCAATTGTGAACATAAGAGTTTTGGCTGGTAAGCAAAAACCAAAAAATCGGGACTGACAAAGTCAAATAGTAGGACGCTGCGAAGGAACGTGTGTAAGCTCCAACAATAACAAGCCAATCAGAGTTTACTTGAATCTCTCTTTAATTTACAATGTTGGATCTTGCAGTATCCTCGACAAATTCCTTCAAATCCATTCAGTACACTTGATGCTATGAATTTTCAAAAATGGGCAAATAAGACATAACAGCTTGTAAAGATCAGTAAATTGATAAATATTTGTGAATTAGAAAACCTGTTCAATTTATTGATTTCAATTTAATAGTCACCTGGAATTTTGCACCTAATTTTACATTGGATAAGCCTTTAATCTGGTTCAACTCTCGTGAAATTAGAAAAGATAGTTGACTCAGAAAAAGAGATGCAATCAATGATCTTGCAGTTTCACAACTATTAACATGAATTTTTGCCAATCACCTGTACTCCCAAGAAGACTTGCTTCATTTTAAACTTCGTGGTTATTTAGTTTCTTATAGTTAAGAACAAGGGCAGATTTTGTAATACAATAGCAACAGTTGCGTTTGATCGACACCTAAATTCAAAGCGATTAGCAGATGCAGACAAAGGAAATTCTCTCAACCAGTAATTCAAAACAAGCAAAGCCGTAAAAGTTTCCCCGAAACTAGTAGGGCAAACTCTCGCCTTGTGCAAGCGAAAGATGGTTTTTAAGAGAAGTTATGTGCTTATAGCGAAAGAAGAAGGGCAAATCTAAAGTTCTGCCGCGTAGATTATGTTTATTTGATTCAGGAGCCGGGCAGAAGGCATTGTAATTCTCGCGTCTTTAGGGCTTAANTTTTCCCAACAGTTGAAACACTGCTTTCCACCTGTATTCAATGTCCACTTTTGACCTCAGATAGTTGATCATGATTTCAGTGTTGGCTGGCACTTGAACTGAGACGTCTGTCTTGTCCGTTGTCGTATAGGTATTTGTCTTGCTAGCCTCCATATTGAACGTTTCTGTAGCAGTAACTTCTGTAGTAAAGGTTGACTTTGTTCCAGTGCCAAGAAATCCTGCTCCAACTTCCACAGATGCCCCAACGTTTACTGCCAAAGAGAAGCCTGAGCCAATTTTGAAGGAAGATGACGTTGATACAGCTGTTGTGAGCCATTTGTTGCACCTGTATGATATCTTAAGAGCTGAGCATATGACTGGCGTGAAGCCTTTGATTGGTGCAGGTTTGGCAACATTGAGTGGGGTTTCATCTTCGATGTTGAATGATTTTGCGTCGAGTTCCAACATATTAGTACGGTCTGAGAGTGATTTGCATTGGAATGTGCTGCTAGTTGCTGATTTGTCCATAGCATTCATGGAGCATTGCTTAAACTGTCCTGATGTATCTTTGACCTTGATAGAAAGATCTGGCTTTTCGATCCACGATTCTCCATTGTACTCTCCCATCTTGCAGCATTTGAACTCTTCCAAGCAGTACAGCTCTTGGCATGCACTCTTGTAGAGCCCTGCCATGAAATATCCACTTGCACACTTGCTCGAACCTCTACGGTCAATTGAAGACCATACATTGAGATTGTAGCATTGTCCCCATTGCTTCTTCTGAGACTTCGGGCGACAGCATTTTGATTCTTCAATATTGCCCGAATGTGGTCCATTGGTATTGTAGAGGCCTGTCATGTAGTAGCCATTGTTACAGGTAGACCAGCCTTTACGATCGAAACTTGACCACCAGTTGGCATTGTAGCAATCCATGTCCTCTTTTGCAGGGTATAGATAGTTAGGTGCATCGCGGCATTCTGCATATTCGATTCGGCCTATTCTTTCATCGCCACTCTTCGCGTCATGTCTCCACATTCCAGTCATATATTTGCCACTTCCACACAAAGACCATCCCGCACGTTCCATGGAAGCTTGCCAATCTGCCTGTTGGGTTTGAGGACTCGAAATTGTGACCAGTCCCTTCATGTAATTGCGATACTCCGTGTTCGTCTGCCACTCAAGACTGAGTCTCCGTAGAGCTTGCTTTGCGACATCAATATTTCCAACGACACTGACAGTGTATGCACTCGGTCCACCACAGCAGCTTTGCACTCCATGACATGTTGACCAGAATCGACATCTTGTAGTGCATTGACTGTCACTCACTTTGTGGCCTTTTGGGTAAATATTTCCACACTGACATTGGTCCCCTTTTGTAGCAGCCAATATGTAACCTTTGTTCCTGCATATTTCCTGACATTTGACATTTGAGTTATGACCTACCATCTGTTTGCGAAGGGCAGATACAAATGAAGAGAAACAGGATTTTACTGCGTAGGAGCTTGCTGATCGTTTTCTCTTGCCTACTTCTGCAGGAGCTAATATTGCCATGGGCAACAACACTGTTATTAGCAGCATGGTATTTTGAAGAAACATCTTGAATTTCTAGAAGGAATGACAAAATTTGTAAGATTACATTTTAAAGGAGATGACAGATTTGTTTTTTGATTCGGGAGCTGTTTGTAATCTTTTCATTCAAGCCTTACTAAATATGGGAGAATTACAATGCCTTCGGCTGGGCTTCTGAATCAAATAAACAAAATCCGGCATGTAGAATTTTTGATTTACCCTCCTTCTTTCGTTTATTAGCACGTAACTTCTCTTAACCCTATTCTACCCGGGCTCCTAGGGTCAGACCACTGCCCGGGGGGGGGCAAAAAATGCCCCCCCTAATTATCTCCAAAACCATAAATAGTATGCCATTGTAACTTCGCACAATAGTAAGTACATCTATTAGGAGTCTAATTATAGATTTTAATGCTAATTGGTCACGTGGTTCGTTGCCAAGCGACCAAACAATGGGACCATGTCAGATATAAGCTTCAGTACTGAAAACACAAAAAGTGCTAATTAATTCCAAAAAAATGTATGAAAACCTCAATAAACTATTTAGAAATGAAGATAATATGTTTATCCATCGATTTATATCAAAATTTAAAAATTTTGTCTTTCTTTATTAGAGATATGACGTCATCAATTTGCATGACGTCATGGAATCTATAATTTGCTGATGTCAGCAAATATGAATAATGTATATATCAAA